>CM075002.1:12475324-12499172 GCA_037576825.1 Pangasius krempfi | reverse complement strand
ACACAAATCCCCACAGCCGCGCTCCAACATCTAGTGGAAAGCTTCCCAGAAGAGTGGAGCTCATTATAACAGCAAAGAGGAAATAAATCATAAATAAATGGGATGTTCAACAAGCACGTATGGATGTAAAGGTCAGGGGTGCACAAACTTTTGGCCATATGGTGTATATGTGATATTTTACACCAAAATATATCTTTAAAGTGTTTAAAAAGTAATTTATTAATTGAGATGAAAAGTTGCATACACTTTTTCGCATACACAATTTTAAAAATCACAGAATTATCAGATAAAACCTTATAATCCCAAGGAAGGAAAAACACAACCAGTCCTGCCACTGAGCATAACAACACCAGCTTTGTGCTCCGTGCTCACAAGAGGGAGCTGTTGGATTGAGGTGTGTTGGTGCAATCTGACCACGTAGGTAGGGGATCCTGTCGAAATAGCCAGAGTGTCACTTACAGTCTTACTGGTGACAGTCACTGATATTAGCTTCTGCTAACTAACTGTTACCTTGCTATTAACCGTTACCATTATTGGGCTCAAAAGTTCCTACTTTTTCAGCCTGTTTTTCAATTTCCACATAGTTAGGAGTCACAAAGTGGTAGGCACAGATTTGGCTTTTGAGAATTATCTGTTAGGTCCACACCTCAAACCCCCGGGACCTTATAGAACAGAAATTGTATTCCTAGCATGTTGGGAGTTCTCCTACTGCTAGAGCGAACATCGTTCTATATTTATTAAAGCATATTTCATTCTGGGAGGAAAAACCAGATCATTTTGTTGCTGATAGTACATGCAGTTGGAATTCGTCATTCCAGTTTCAGCCTGTTGTATCTGCCTGGCTCAGAGCGAACACAAGGCATGGTTTCCTCAGCTGAGAGCAATGTCTCACCCAGGTATGAGAATTTCTTCATTAACGAAAGCACACAGACATCAGAGGGCAAGGTGGGTTTGTGTGTGCGGACATGGGAGGAGCGCGAATGATCGGCAAACAAAGTGCTCTTCAGTGATGGGCCGAACCAGACTTGACGACTTGTTTTTGGCAACGGGGCTCAATAAATCAACCGGGGCATATGAGTGGAGCTAAAATGGTGCAGATCATCAACTGATCAAACAGTCGTCACTGTCTAGCTGGAATCGCATCTCTACCACCGCAGAAATCTTTATTAGTAGACTTGTGTACTGTCTACCAAATATCGTTTCTACACAGAACAACATGATTCATCAGACAAATGTGAACCCAGGACTATCCTTATCCTGACTGAGTAGCTTTCCCATCATATAACTCTACCCATCATAGGCCATTTATACAAGATGCAGTTGCAGAATAGACCTACTGTTTGGATTTGCTCAAATAAATGTTCCCCATTGGATCTCCATCTTTGGATTTAGCATTTTACAGCATAATTAAACATCGCCAATTCAACAGAATTCAAGAATAAAATCATACGGACACAGGTCAAGAGTTACCGAAGAGTATCTCAGAGTTGGGATCCAAGATGGCGCCGGTGAGGTCGGCTGCCGTCACGACTGCTACGACCAAACCTTTTGTTATCTATCTTTTATATCTTTTATATTTACATTTGTTGATATTTTTTTCCTTTTCTACTTCTATGTAAGTAAATTCTGTTTTTAAGTAAATTCTGTTTTTAAGTAAATTCTGTTTTATGTCACCAGACTCTTGTAAAAAGCATTTCACTGCATGTTGAACTGTATGGTTGTGTGTGAGATTTTAGTGTTTCAATTAATGTTCACATCAAACATCAGATTGGGGCTGACCGTGGCATGGTAGACCACGTCGGGTTCCACTCCTGGGATTCTGGGGCTGCAGTGGTCACAGACTCGCTCCAACTGGAGAGCTGAAGCAGGAAAAGCATTACCTTATCCAGAGCGAGTATGGTGAGCGAGTGGTGTGCCTTCAGAGCCAGCTAGCTGGGTTAGGTGTGCTAGAGAACGTAACCTTTGAGGTGAGATAGGAGTGCATATGAACTTTTTTTGTTAATTAGTCTGTGTTGTAAACTTATACCATTCCTTGTGTAACAGAGTACTTTTTTTATTACAGTTAGTTGTATAATTACACAAAATGTTACGTCAGTGTGAGCCTGAGTTGTTGCATATGCTATCTTCTTGTGAAACCTGTTTCTCCTGTTTCCCCCATAAACTTCCTGTGAACCCCCGCCTCTTCCCTTTTGTCAATCATAATTAACTAACTGTTACGGATACTTTGCCTTTTTTCTGTACCCTGCAATTATTTCTGTTATTAATTTCCAATTTTTATTGTTTTTATAATGTTTCATTTAAAGTTGTAGTGAAATGGTTATTCACAGCAATGCCTATCATGATGCTAACAATTAGTCACAGCTAATAACACTGTGTTCGGCTAGCAGATAAATAGGGTTTTGCAGTGTCATTAGCTATTGTTTTTATTCACTGTTCATCAGTAAAACACCATTTGAATGTGCCGTACATCATCGTAGTGTTTTTGTGTGTGTGTGTGTGTGTGTGTGTGTGTGTGTGTGTGTGTGTGTGTGTGTAATTTGAGCCAAAGACCACACATTATTGACACCATATTGTTCACATATTAACAGCCATTTCAAATCCATATTTGCAAGATTTACTTATCAATCCATTTCTGGTACATGGCTCTCTTCGCATGCAAGTAGACACAACTTTCAGCTTCAGGAGGAAATATTTAGACTATGGTTTGTAGGCATCAAATACCAGCTGGGAGTATTCAGCCTTCTTGTAGAAGGTAGAACAGTGCTTGAGAGGGTGCTTCCTACTGACTCCATAGTGCTACAGAGGAACTTGTGTATCCATGCTGGGAATGATGGAGACACTCTGAGGTGTGTGATTGGGCATAACGGCCTCCCAGATCTGAACCTTAGCTGTGAAATGTAATTAAACTTTTGTGCAAGCCATGGATTGTAAATAACATACTTTGCCCATTATTATACTTGTTACTAGAACACCAGGAACTCCCATCTCTGAAAGGTGATATGAGGTCAGGGACATTGACTCTGAATGTGCAGGTTCTCAACCATAGAGGCAGCAGCAAAAGCTGTGGCCAGAAAGAAAGCTGTTGGTGCATGTCATGGCGGTTACCCTAGGACGTGCTGGTGGAAACCAGGGGTGTGAGAATCTGAAGATGGAGGCCTTCCATGTAATGCTGATGGAGGACTCACTTGATTTTAATGAGATGTATAGGAAAGCCATAAGGGCTGCAACAAAAACAATTGCAGAAGTGAAAGCTAAGGCATGGGAGTTTTGGGTATTTTTTGGATATTTAATATTGGCTAGACGCTGATAAAAGACTGTCAGGTGACCTCAGAAATGTTCTAGATGTTCTACCCCAGTCTACATGTGTTTTGCTGATTTGTCGAAGGCCTATGAGCATGCGCCTTGAAATTTGTTGTGGGAAGTACTGCAACAGTACGTAGTATTTAGGTCACTGCTTTGTGCGATCTGGTCTCTGGATGGATCTCTGAGACTTGTGTCCATGTTATTAAAGTAGGTTTCAGAATCTGTCAAAGGTGTGTCTTGTCTCCACTTCTGCTTGTGGATTTCATGAACTGGATATCACTACGCAGGCAATGTGGCAGAAGTGTCCAGCATAGGTGCTATTATTTATAGATGATGTCTTGGCACCATCTGTGGACCTTCTACATTCACTCGTGTGTTTCACTGCTGAATATGAAGCAGCTGAGATGAAAATCATCACCTCCAAGTCCAGGTAGAGTTGGATGCTCTCTTCAGGTTAGGGCAGAGACCTTGACCCTGGTGGCAGTGGAGAAGTACCTTGGGATCTTATTCATGAGTGATGGAATAAGAGGGCATGAGATTAACAAATGGATAGGGTGAGCAGAGGCAGTGTTACAGTCCTCTATAGGGTTGCAAGGCTTACTCTCTGTGATCAGGAGAGGAGCTCAGCAATCTAGTAGAGTGTCAGATACGGTGCTCCTCCAAATTGAGAGGAGCCAGTTGAGGTGGTTTGGGCACCTTACATGGTTGCCCCCTGGTTGGGTCTTGCTAGAGCTGAATCAGATACTTTCCACTGGGCGGAGACCCTGGGGTAGGCCCAGGAGCCATTGGACAGATTATATCTAACAGCTTGGCAAAATATGGAGATCCCTCAGGAACAGCTGGAGGATAGAGAAGTCTGTACTGACCTTCTCCACCAGCTGCGCTACAACCCCACCAGGAAAAGTGGAAGGAAAATAAATGAATGAATTTTACTACTACAAATTTTGTGTGGAGGGAAAAGTGATGCATGCACTCCATGGGGCAGATAGTCATGGGTTCACATTTGTTAACAAGCTGAACTGTTTGGTAAGGCAGGCTCAGGTTTTTTTTATTCAAACACTGTAATAGGAAAATCAGTTAGTTACTACACTAAAATTGTATATAAGTACATCATTTGAGGCACAGTGTAACTGGCGTTACTATTCAGGGTGGACGTGGACGCATTTTTCAAAAACTCTATATGTGAATTCTGGTGCAATTGCTCATTTGGTGGAATAAAAAATAGATTTTATTTTATCAGTAACGTATTACTTAGAAATAATAAAGCATGAAAAAATACACTTTTGAGGATATAGGAGGGTCATAGAATGTCATTTAGAAATTAGTTTGACATGAAAAAATCCCAACACGCCCATGGCAACAGGATGTATACACGAGAACTGAGTTAGAATATATTTAACTGTAAATGTTTTACTCCTTTTCTCTGTGGACATATGAAGTTGAAAGGCCAGGCAAAGGACAGGCTCGTTTATGAACGTGTTATGACTACAGTAAATGTAGAGATATTCAGAGAGAATAACTTTAATTTGCTTAAAGGCTCAGCACACACACACACACACACACACACACACACACGTCCCAGATGTCTGTCATGTTGTTCCTGCAGGTCTGTTTGCCAGTGGCTCTTTAACCCTGTGGGCTTCATTTGCACCCTTGTGTGGACTCCTGAATCACAGACTCAGAGCTGTATCGACTGAAGCACTGACAGCACCATCCCTCACTCCCACTGCTACGAAAGAGAAACTTATATAATGCATTAAACTGATGGTCTACAAGATTTGTAGGCAGTATACAAGTAGACAGAAGCTGTCCCTCTACATTTCAGTACGCACTTCATTGTAATGAAGAGGATCAGCACTATGGCAGTTCTCTTTTAAAAGCCCGTCTTATGGCTCAGATTTTTTTTTAAATATTACTTACATGCAAATTGTGCGTAAAAGGATCAGCAGCATTAACAAATTAAAGTTCTGAAGATCTAGAAAATGAAACGACTGCCTTGTTCTGCACATTTAGTTTTGATCTTTGATGTTATTTGGTCAAGAAAATTGGAAGATTAATATCTAATGTTTTTTTTCCAGAATGACACGGAGCTGTAAATTCTAACAGCTGTGTGATAGGAAGAAAAAGCCTGTCATGTGTAAGGCTCGGAGCTGCAAGCCCAGTACTATGTCTGAACTACCTGCAATGCCACTTCTTCAGAACTAACAAAACCTAGATTTCACTTAGCACAGTTGTAATGTCTCAGTGTTAATATTGTGCACACAGAAAGCCATGGCCCTTTTCTGAATTTCTGAATTTACAGAGACAGGGCATCACGATAATAAAATATAATAAAATATAATAAAATAGATCAGCAAACAAACAAAGCTGGCTTTCCAGAAAAATAGAAAATTACAGTATAACAGTAGGAATGAGAAAAAGAAATACTGAAAAT
Source organism: Pangasius krempfi (assembly GCA_037576825.1). Classification (NCBI taxonomy): domain Eukaryota; kingdom Metazoa; phylum Chordata; class Actinopteri; order Siluriformes; family Pangasiidae; genus Pangasius; species Pangasius krempfi. The sequence continues at coordinate 12,493,435 of CM075002.1, read as the reverse complement.
TCTGATGCATATGCTGACATAGTGTATGTCTATAATTTAACAAATTATAAAAGAACAGCAAGAATAATATGTTTTCATAACTGAGAGAATATTTGCAAGCATATTTATAATTGCTTCATTATTGGAGGCAGTTATGATTAGAACGTTACATCATAAATTATATAGCTTTAAAGGATCAAGACTTTTAGAAGAGAATGACTGAATTATATTAATTAATTTAATAAAGTCGTCTCTTATAGCCTCAGAAGCTCCTCGAATGCACAGACTTCTGACTGAAACAGCCTGTTTCTCTGGAAACGTTGCATATGACATTTAAATACACTATGCACTCACTGGCCACTTTAATAGGAACACCTGCGCAGCCGTGTTCATTCATGTACCTGCCGTGACATGGTTGTTGGTGCCAGATTAGTCTGTGCCCACTGAAATCAGAGGCGATCAGAGGAGAATGGCCAGACTGGTTAGAGCTGAATGGAAAGCTAAAGCAAGCTCAAATAAGCACTCTTTACAACTGTGATGAGCAGAAAAACATCTCAGAAAGGACAACACATCAAGCCTTGAAGTGGATGGGCTACAACAGCAGAAGACCACATCATAAGCACAGACTCTCACAAACTGGACAGCTGAAGACTGGAAATAGAGCATGCGATGTCTATACTATCCATACTATTAAGGTCTATTACAAGGTTTATTGTTATGTTTATTATTATTAACATGTTTGTTTTTCAGGTTGAATTGCATATAAAATCTGCATCTCCATATTTAAAGTAACTTTATTTCTTCATATTTATTCTTTAGGACTAGAATCCATCTTAATAACTAGTTCTGCCATGTTCAGCAGCAACAACTGCAACCAAACGTTTCCAATAATCAGTCTTCCACATCGCGTTGGAGGGAAAAACTCTCCTGCAGAATTGCTTTAATTCAGATCTGAGTGTGACAAATATGCAAAAATAGAAGAATCACATACTTTTTCACTGTACTTTTAATGGCTTTTATTTGTACGTGTGTACATTTTAACCAGAGTTGTGAGGGATACGGAGATAAGAACAGCCAGACATTTTGGAGAAAAAAATTAATTTAATATTAAAAAGACATAAATAAAGCTTACAGCAAACAAGTACAAATAGATAGGTATGTACAAGGCACTTGTGTGTGCAAGGTACAGGACATCCCATTGCATATTACCAGAAAGGATACAAGACACATGTCTTTCTTTCTTTCAAGCACACATAGGTTTCTGAATATTTTAAATTTATATTCTATATGACCAACCACAAGAATGGACATTAACTTAAATTTATTTACAGACATTTACATTTATTCAGTCAACAATAACCTTTGGTCTTATTAATCATGTAGTTCCAGGAGCTCCATTGTTGGTCCCAAAATGGCTGACAATACGTTTTCTATAATTTCTATAAAATTATTACTATCATCAGTAGCAACGACTATGAGTCATGTATTTATTTTGGCATTCTAACATGATAGGAATAACCCTAGGAATTTCCTAAAACTGCTTGAAGGAATTTCTTCTGGATCTTCTCCTACTCACCTGCATTAGAACTATCTATTTATTTTATCACCATCCGGGGATCTTAACCTCAGATCCAGGGTGCTTACGCTATCTCTGTAACGGCAGGAGCAAGTCTCTTGGGCCCCAGTCAGTTCTCAGTAGCTCTGTGCTACAGGTGCCCAGGAAGCTGTAAGCCTAGCAATGGACGTCTCAAACTGGGCATCAGCCACTCCTGCCTCAGTCAGGCTTGGATCATACATGGTCGATGGAGAAGAGACGGGTAGAGAGGAGGTCAGACCTGAGTAAGACACGGAGGAGCCTCGCAGGAACTGAGAGGTTAGACCCCCAGCAATGGAGCCCGAAGCTGAGCCGGGTTGGGTGAGGGCAGTCCCAGCCACAGACCATAGGCTGGGGTACTGGCTGTGAACACACAAGAGGTTAAAGGTCAAAAGAGCCGATCACTAAGTAAACTGCTCCATTAATCTAGAAAAATCTATATGAACAAATGACAATAAAAATAAACTGAAAGGTTGATAAGGTGTTTTTTGTTTGTTTGTTTCAAAGTTAAGAGTTTAGTTTTAGGTGTAGTATATTGTGTGTGTGTGTGTGTGTGTGTGTGTGTGTGTGTGTGTGTGTTGACTCACCTTGTGTTGGAGGTGGAGTTAGTGGTATGAGCAAGGGTGCCCATTCCACTAGAATTAGGGATTTGCAAGGTTGACCAATTGTCATGGGTTGGAATACTCCCTGATGAGCTGTCCATGTAATTGTCTAAAAATAGCATATAAGATAATCAGCACCTTATTCTAAGAAAGCACAGTCACATCTAAACTTGGAGCCACTTACATCCTTCCCCTTTGGGAAAGCCTAACAATTATTGTCTTTGATATTTAGTACTGAAACTCATACAGGTAGGGTCGGAACATATATATATATATATATATATATATAAGAACGAAATGAAAGCAACAGCTAGTGAAGTGTCTTACTGTTGTTAGTGCTGCGATGAGGGTAATGGCTGGGGTATGGAGATGCTCGGTGGCTCCGCAGGCTGGAATAGCGCTCGCAGTAAGAGCTGGAAGAGTGACCCGGGGACCCACTGAACTGGGGAGGGCTATTGCTGGGGCAGATGGGGCCATTACTGGGCAAAAACCAGCCACCAACTGTAGGGGAAGAAGGTTAAGTCATGAGGAATCCTTCTGCTGAGCATTTTTGGGACACCTTTGTGGGTGTACTACTGAAAAGAGTACTTACTCTGTGAGTAGCCAGACTGCTGATTGTCACTGCTTTGATCTTGGGCCTCCCGGTGGTCACTCCTGAGAACGTGAAGAAAAACACGAGCTGTTCAGTGCTCATTCTATAACGTCATCATATAACGTCACACTAGACTATACCTGCTATTAGACTAAACTAGTGTTATGTTATCTAAACTATGAGTTATAGCCCACCTCGCTTTATTATACCCACCTCTCTTTAGCATCCAAGAAGGCCTTAGCAAAAGGGTTGTGCTTGATCTTCAGAGCTGTAATCTGAAGGAGGAAACAGTGGCTATTTTTTAATCCGGTATGATGAAAGCATTATAGCATTTTCTCAGCTGGGAATGCTAAGTTTGACCTCCATACCTCTTCATTTTGATAAGCAGTAACTGCGATGAACTGAGTCTCTGGGAAAGATTGGCTGCTGATCATTTTCTGGATGCCTCCCACCTTCACAATGTGGATCCGCGGCTCATACTTGTGCAGGGAGTTCAACATAATCTACAGAAAGGAGAAAAGACGCAAATATAACTTCATGTATGAAAAGAATATGAAAATATAACAGAGGACCTTCTAACAAAGTTATGCTCTACAAAGTCATTTTTTATAGAGCTAATGAGAGTCAGGACAGGAGACAGAGCTGCTTGTGGAACTCACCTGTCCTCCTCCGTTGAGTTTGTTGGACAGTTTGACTTTGCTGAAGGACACAGGTGCCTTCATCCAGTGGGCTCCGAAGTTGGGGGAGTCGGGGTGGATGTACACGCAGCTGGGGCTCTGCGGCTCCGGCTTGCCGCCCGGAACCCACTCTCCGTTCACGTACTTCCAGCGGTTATTATCGGCAGCCACGAAGTCCAGCAGCACCGAGTACATGGCGTTGGGGTCCAGACCGCTAACACTCGCCCTCAGCACGGGGAACATCCGCCTGGAAACCAGACCAAATCCACACAAACACTGAACCCTGAACCCTGCGTGAATTCACCGCCACCACGAGCCCCGCACTGCCTCTGCGCACAGGCTAACTTTAGCATCGGTGTAATGTCCTTCACCAAGCAACTCTTTTAACCAGTCTTTAACCATGCAATACTGGGAATGCTGTTATTATTATTGTTATTATTATTATTATTATTATTATTAATGCCATTCCAAGACTAAGGTCAACAGTTAACCTTCAGGACAGCTATTCTGTGCTCTGAATCAGAGCAGGAATGGAGCATTATGTGAGGTGATCTGTACCTGCCAGTCTTGGTGACAATCATTTCATTGGTGAGCTCTTTAAACTTGCTCCACAGCTCTGCGTCCTCCAGGCTCACTTTAATGTCCCGCTCCGACGCGTCTCCTTTCTCGCTCCCCTTCTGAAACTCGCTCTCCACCGCGCTCAGCAGATGCTCCAGCCTCGGATCGGGAGTGGAACAGCTCATACTTCCAGTCTTATTAGGGAAAAAACAAAAAACAAAAACAAACAACAACCACGCAGAGGAAAGGCCGGCTGTGATCTGCAGCACCTCACTGAGCTCAGTCCCGGCGCTTTGACAGCGAACTGCTACTTCATTTACGCGGTGTTGCGCCATTTAAAAGGCCACTGAAGACCCCATGCTGCTCTGGGGGCGGGGCCCAAACACTGAAGCCACGCCCCTTACTCCCGCACCCTCGACCTCGATCACATAGCAACGCACGAACAATGGCCTAAATGTCTGCGAGAGTTAGCCCTTACTTACTACTGAAGTACTGGATTTCACCTTTAAAACTCAGAGAGTGAACAATAAGAATTATAATTATTATTACACTACACAGCTCGGACTGGTGGTTCTACCTGCAGCCACTTTACCTGCACTTTGTGTACTATGCTTCATTTTATATGTGTGTGTGTATTACTGACTAGGTCCACAGCTCTTTATAGAGTTATATCATAGAATTTTTCTTTATCAAAAATAAAAATTCAAAAGGGCTACCTATAAAGATTGGTTTTCAGTTCAATTCTGTTGTATGTGTGTAGCGGTTTTAACAGTGGACAATGGTGAGGAAAAGCTCCCTGAGATGAGGTGAGACGAGCAAGAAACCTTGAGAGGAACCAGACTCGAGAGGGACCCCATCCTCATCAGGGATCTGACAGCAGATAGTGCGTGTATCAATAATATATATAATATAAATCTTCTACAACTGTGTACTATAGAGTCAAGCAGGGCTACATGTGCTGAAAGGAACTTCAGTACCAGCATCAGGGTCATTTTTTAATTCATCAGAGTTTTAACTTTCATTTTTGAAAGTTTTTTTTTTTTAGCTTTCATTTTGTATTTCAACGAGCCATGTCAGTATAACAAATCACCTTAAAATTCACACTGATATAGTTTTCTTGATATTTGTAGGCCGACTCAAAGGCTTATCTTTCTCAAAAACAGAAAAAGGAAGACAAACCATCTAAGCAGCCTTATCTGTCAGTTGTTTATTTGCAAGTGATGTTAATCTTTTGTTGTTCCAAATACGCACGTGTGAAATCCTCTGTGTTTGGCCCTGCACTTCTGCACGAGGTGAAGTGTGGATTGCTCTGGAGTGAAACTCCTGAACCAGCCCCCAGCTGCAGCACTTCCGCTGACAGGAGCCCTGCTCTAAACTTACAGAGCCGTATCACACAGGAGCAGCACGTATTAGCGCTAGCCCCCATAGCCTTCATCCTCAGCAAATCACATGCTAAGCTGTGTTATTTATTAAGTCTAAAGCTGCGTTTCTCAGCATTAGCTGTTCCTGTTCATTATTTCTACTTTTCATACTTATGGAGAAAGTAGTATAGATAGCAGTATGGGGCATGCTACACTCACTGTTAAGCATAAATTACACTCTACAATGTGCAGAACTGATTTCATATCTGTGCAAGAAGGTACATTACATCATTCTTCATTTATGTCTCTATATTGCTTTATCTCGGCCTCTGTCTTGCCAGTCGACATGGCTTGAATGGAAAGGTCTCCGAGCAGCTTTGTGGAGTGTGACTTCTTTACTGCGTGACTTCCTACTGCACTTCTCAGAGGCCATAAAGGCAGAGAGTTTCCCTCGCACTTTTCCATGCTAAGGATTCAATTCAATCTTTTGTGTTTTGAGTTTAGAGAGCTCTTGTTTGTTTCAAACCTCAAGAGAAATAAACTGTGTTACTTCCTGAACTTTACCTGCTGTTAGTACAAATGATTAAAAAGCACTAATAACAATAAAGTAATACAGAAGAGGCTGATAGCTGAGTTTATAGAGGCCTGAGAGACTGGATATGGGACGGTTTATGGCCTTTTAGTCAACCTCTACTCACAGGTAATTCATTATTATCCAGAACAGCCTGATCATTCATTAATAATGATCAGTGTTGTTAAATTTGCAACTGGCAATCATTTTAAGGTTTTGCTATAAACAAGAACAATAAATCTTTAGCTCCATGGGTAGACTACTATACACAATAGCCAGTGATATAATGTTAAGGATATGATAAACACATTGTTAAAATTTCACTTCTTCTTTTATTTAAAATCATGGTTGTGTGTCCCACATGTTGGCTGTACTGCTTATCCATGATGAGCTATGCTTTGTGAGAAAGAGAGACTATGTACCCTTTCAGCGTCTATGGGGTTAAGAGATGCTGCTTCACCCTGGCACAAGCACTCTCTCACCAGAGTGAGAAATATTACAGAGGCCTGGTGCTCCACAAAGAAACGGTTATAAGGGAGGATGCATATTTTCCACCATCCTCTCCTCACCAGCCTAAATAAGTAAACAGTGGAAGATGACTCAGGCCTGGGAAGAGGACACATACACTAAGCGCAAGCATCTTTACCCAAAAGCTCAGAAATAAAGATGAACGTCAATATCCTGTACTCAGGTCACAACTGGAGGTATCCTGGGTTTCAGTTATGCTGTCCAAGATTCAGCATTCACTCTTTCAACTGGGAAAAAAATTACCTTTGTTTCCAAAGCCATTTTTAAACCAGTTGACTGGTTTTGTGTCTTTTTCTTTTCTTTAATATATTGCTTTCCTTTATTTGCCGGTTTACTGCAGTTTAGAACAGCTTAGCCTATTTGTGTTTTCCCAAAATTGAGTTTCTACTGCACTGGTATTATATTTTAACTTTCACAGAAAAGGAAGTTGCTGCTTTAGGGCAGGTAAAAGAGCATGGTCATATCAGACCTAATGAATTTGCTTGTATCTCAGTTCTTTACTTCCCCCTACACACACACACACACACAGGCTCAGATTGCTCTTAACCAGATGTGGATTGAGCCCTGAGATGCGTCTGTCACTGCTGCATTTCCACTTCAAGTTCAGGAAATCTAAACTTTCCTCTCCTAATCACCCTGGCTTTGAAAAGGATAAAAAGAATTTGCAGGGTCAGTAATTGTTCCCTGCTCCCTCCCATCTCTGCTCCTGTCCTCAACAATAGTGCCTGGACCTTTGGGATGCTAATGAAATAGAACAGGACTCTATGATCTATGAACTTTATCCTTTAGAGTGAGAGGAATGCTAACAGAAGAGAGCCATGAGCTCTCGACTGCTCTAAAAGAGGTGAAAGATTTAGTGAAATTTTTATGAAACATATTTTAAAATATAAATATTATCATCTATTATATAATAAAGTGTCAGTGTAAAGTGCTTGAAATAATACAAATAGTATTTGACTTTCTGCCTTATATAGTCATATAGTAGTAATATAGAATTTTTTATATAGAAAACTTGCAAGACTTTTAATACATTCAGTTAAACGCTGCATTAATAGCATGGGGCAGCGTAATGGCTGGATCACCTTATGTGGTTTAATGAATCCATCCGAGCCTCTTACTATTAGCAGCAGAGCCTGAACTTTGTCTTAGTGAGCTGTTTGTGTGCCTATCGGTAGGCTTCATGTTTTGTGGTGCAAATATGTACAGCTGAGGTCAGCAGTCACCAGAGTGTGAGAAAACACAATTAAACACTGAGCTTGTAGTGACCAGCTGCACCATCAGCGCATGCATGCTTTCAGATTGCGGATTCAGAAATAGCACCACATATGAAATGTAGAATTTCAGATCAAATAAAATTGAAACATTGGTGACTGAAAATCTAAGTCGAAAATTTGCAGATGGAGTGTGAGTGTGTGTATGGGTGTGTGAGACAGTGTAAGGGCGAGTTTCCCCTGTGCCTCTGGGAACAATATTGACGTAGAGGTATAGGAACTATGCCCAAGTGTTACCCATAATGTTTCACCACTTTGGTGTATCAGAACCAGCATTCAATGTCACACTAAAAGCATATCTTCTGGCGGTCTTGTCACAGGTTGGCTTGTGATACACGCACATGTGATACAAAGATCAACATCAGTTGCTCCCATCAACTGCTCATTTTATTGTGGTCTCCAAATGTAAAATGACCTTGAGGTTGATCCTAGAACGTTCCTCTCACTTCGAGATGTTTAACATAGGAATCCGAATGTGATTCTCATCTGCCTTTAATTCATCAGGGGCATCACACTGAAGGTCTATTGGGTTATGATCCCAGTGAAGTTACATGACCATAAACACCATAGACCATAAAAACAGGACAAACAAAGGAGGTAGGGCCCTAACTAGGGCTTCCTTTACTGCATTCCCACGCCAGGAGCAGTGGCTCACTGGGGATTGTTACCTGCATGAAGCTGGATTTAACTCATAAGTCTTCATCTCCATCAATCACAGCCACCACACATACCCCCCCCCCCACCCCAATTACCCAGCAGCACCCTCTCTTTTTCCTGTCACCCAAAGCCAGGCTTCCATCAGCACTACTGTGGTCCAGGTGTACAAACACTAAACTCTGAGCACAGATCAAAGCCACTCATTAAAGGACAATAGATACAGCCCACTCCTGGATCTTTTACCACAGCCGTAGGTCCATCCACCCCACCTCCACCCCCTGTCTGATTTAGTGCCATCTACAGGTTGGTTTAGTTAGTACATCTGCTAAGGGTGGTCAGAGAACAGCACTGGAGCTCTGACACTAGCTGAAATACCAAAAATACACCTGTATTGAAATAGTCTGAAAATCATTACTACTTTGTTGTAATTTGACCTTGTTTGCTGAATTTGCTGTTGAAGTACCCTCTATCTGAGGACTTTATTAAATGCTCTGTTTCTAACCTCCACAAGCAGATATGCAGGTACATGTTAATGCTGTGAGAAATTAGACAAATTCGAACACATTACAATGATTTATGTATACTATGTTCCCAAAAAACCCATGACTGACATTTGTTGTGGTAACAAAATTCAGCTACAGTATACATTTCACACTGCAGTGTCTAATGAGAAAATATATTCAGGCCGATCAGCTGAAGTGAGCAGATGGAAATGATATACTCGATAATGAATGGAGTGTCTGCATGACTCAGATGGTCTGATTTATACAGGAGTTTTATCACATATAAGTGTGATTCTGAGTTCGTCTCTCTCTCTCTCTCTCTCTCTCTCTCTCAGTGTGTGTGGGTGTGTGTTGAAGAATTGCACTGAAAGGCATGATATGTATACGTTTACCTGGATGGAATTGACCATTTAGTTACTTTAATTCACATTCTAGAAACGTCAATGCAGCTTAGACCAAAAGTTGGTTTCAAGGTAAAACAAGAATAGAACAATTTTTCATGAGAATATGTTGAATAACATGGTTTAAGAATTACTCATTGTCTCTAGGTGGATGGTTTTGTTTCAATTTGGATCATTTATTGAGAATAAGCTCTATGATTTGAGGTTATTTGTATTCCTGTAAGAACTGTAACTATTCTGGAGAAGAAAAAAAAACAGACAGATGAGAAATATGTGTCCCTGACTCTCTGGTACATCATTTTCTGGTAGTCCTGGGAAAGCTGTGTAGTGGTCAGGCCTGGCAGTTCCACTGGTGCTTGTGGCGGTCTTTGATGGAACCTAGCTCTTTGTAGTCATCGTGAAGATGGCTTGTTAGTCAGTAAAAGTGAGGGGTAAATGGCTCCTTGGCAGGAAGCTGTTTACATGGTGACGCTCAACCTGCCTGTAGCCCCCATTGTCTGCGGCCCTATCGCCTACTTCATTAGCATTTCCATAAGAAAGGAGAAGTAATTGCACCTTTTCTTCTGATGTTCCTTCATCTTCAGGCCCCTTACATGTTCCTCTGAACTCTTTCCATTCTCGTCTGATAGCAGAATCCCAAAATGTAACTTTATAGGTGTTGACGCATTGCCAAATTTAAATGTGTCTAGGTTGACATGTATAATTTGGATAAATAATTTTAATAATTTGAACATGGATAGTTTATCTAATATTTCTCATCATGAGATTATTAAGCCTAGTTCTAGACATTTGTATTTCGAGCTTGTCTTGTACTAGTGCCAGAATATCTTGCTTATTTCTACAAATAAATACTTGAAATAAACAAAATTATCTCCCAATAGAACATATATCTAGAACACAAAATATCTAAATAATATCTGGCTATATTCGATATATTTTCGCTTACTAAGATATCATCAGTGCAATTTTGAGCTTTTGAGTTACTGGGATAAGACTGACATTTTAATCTACAGATCCTACAGTGTGTTTATGTACTTTTAACAGCCTTCTAATGATTTAATAGTCTTCCTAACTACTTAATGTCTACAACTAGCTCTACAGCATTCACAGATAAGCTGTTTCTTGATGACAGTTCAGAGAACGTAATTGGCATATACATATAAGTGTATATGCAATTTACCTGTCATTTCTAGTAACTCCCCATAGAATAACATGTTCCCAAGCAGCAGAAGCAGTCCACAAAAGTTCACCATTGCCTGGAGAGTCAGATGACTAGAAGCAAATATGACAAACATGACATATTATTTACAACATACATTGCATGTACTCCTAAGACTTTTCAGTGAAATACATTTCAGTAAAATACAATCTAGTTAATATGTTACAGCTATGCTTTAATATTAAATGCTAAGTTTTCGAGCTTTATTTATCATCGAGCAATGTGTGACACAGACCAAGCTTTCCAGACTAATCCTTTAACTCTTGTATTTGTGTACGTGAGAGTAGCTGTGAGTAAGCAGAACTTGCCACTTGCGGCCAGTCATTAGGAAATTAGGCATAGAAGGATGAGCAGTCTAACACCGTGTGGAGGAGAGCAGGAAGAGAGGGATCCCTCCCCACCCCACTCTTAAATGTCTGCCTCTCTTTGAACTGAAAGCGTGAGAAGGGCTGAGTGGAAGGGTCAGGAGGCTGTGGGCCTATGCGGAGAAAACAATTGACAGCCTCCTAATTCCATCAAGCTCACAGCATGCATGCATGCAAACACACCACAGCGAGTGTGTTTCCTCACCCTCACACTAGGATACCTGCCACCCAACCAGGTGGGCAAACACACCCTGAGTCCACCTAACCCTTTTCCTGTCAGGATGTGCAAGGTGTTGTTGAATACTGATCTCTATTTGTCTATCAGTGTGTTAGTGACAGAAACTGTAGCTGGGACACAGAATGCAAAGGGCTGTAGTGTGCAGCTTATCATGAGAAAAATAAAATTGTTCTGGTTACAACGGAATCCTTTCATTCCACCAAACACCCATGACATTAGTTCATTCTAATTTCAACCGTGAAGTTTTACAGGCTGTCATAAAAAATGTTGAAGTGTTACATTTTTCAGACCACCATGCTAAAGCCAGTTCACTATAAGCTAGGACTATAGTGGATCCTGAAATGCAGTTAGACTGTTAAATCTGCATAAACTGTGAAGGCAGCTCATCTTTCCTAACTTCCTGTTTGCTTATATTGCATCCCTAGCTTCCAAACGATCATCATGCATGTGTGTGTGTGTGTGTGTGTGTGTGTGTGTGTGTGTGCCCCCCAGAGTGAGTTTAGCTGCCTTACCTATTACCCCTGGCCCCATGTGGATGAGTACAAAAGCAGTAGGATGTATCTTGCGTCTGGTCCATTGTTAAAGGGAGAGCCAGCGAGGCTAGGTCTGTGCATGGCTTAACTCCTGTAGACCTGTGAGCTAAGTTCAACACCTCCCATCATACTGATCTGTTTGCTTTTCCTAATGGTGCTAAGTGTACACTTGACAAAGTGAAGAAATATGTCATAATTTAAAATCCATATAGTTTCATACAGAATTCTAACCACTGTACAGTTCTGGTTTGCACTTTAATTTGCACTTGCAAATGTGTTAGTCTCTCCTGTGTCAATATTAACTCCATTTCCCTGTAAAACACAGAGTGAAGGCACATTTCACAGCTTAGCATCTAATATTCAGAATTATTTCGGTATGACCCTCATCATAATACATCATATTAATAGCATAATATATTTCCAGTGGCTGCTAATGAAATCTCAGTTCGATTCAATTCAATTTTATTTGTATAGCGCTTTTAACAATAGACACAGTCATAAAGCAGCTTTACAAAAATATATAAATTCAGGATATAAATTTTAAATTTCTATTAAATTTCAAGCCAGAGGGAAAAACTCCCTGAGATGATATGAGGAAGAAACCTTGAGAGGAACCAGGCTCAAAAGGGAACCCATCTGGGTGCAACGGATAGTGCAATTATAAATAAACCCCTTCTATTATTGTGTACTACATGGACAAATAGTGCAATTCACTGGCTTCTCAGGAGTAGCGTATGTAGCTCAATAGAGAGAGCGAGAGAGAGAGAGAGAGAGAGAGAAAGAGAGAAAGGGCTGCATTGTTTTATGAATTTTCGATCAGAAATTGGGCAGACCTTTCTGCCATTTGAGCAGAAATACCTCATGAGCTGCACAGATTGTGGCTGGTCTGCCCCTGCTTGGTTAGCATTAGCTGGCTAGCCTGGGAAGACAACTCTAGGCAGCACCGCTATGCTAACAAGATTTAACGGGTGATTGTCAGAGGTGTTGAAAAATTAAAGATGGCTTCCTAAGCTCACAGCTAATGTAGCCAGTTACAGCCAGTGGTTTTCACATTATTTAAAAATGCTGGGTACAGATGTATGTGCTGCCTCTTAAATTCTTCAAATGTTCACTCTTATCCCTGCAAATAGCACGAAGCCATTTCTTTCTCACAAGTACTTTGGAGCAAATGAGTGAAAGCTCAAGTATGGATGTTTGTGTGAATTATTTGTGCATCTGGAGTCGCTGCAGCGATTGTGAGTTGCATTTGCTGCCATTGTTCACGATCTCACTGGAAGTTTTGAAATGTTGCTACTTATATTTCCACATTTGTAACACAGAAGTCCATTTACTAACTTTTCTTATAGGCACTTTTGTGTCAGCATTCTGTGCTGATTTTTTTCTGCATGGGAGCATCATCAGAAGTGAGCGACTGTGATCAGCACCCTTTAACTAGGGTGTGTGAGTAAATGATGGCATGAGGTGCATTCAAGCCTGTATCTCAGATGCAGCGCTTCCAAGTCCTTTTCAGTGTTTGGTGACATCTCCATTGATCCCTCCTGCTCTCTGTTCAAACAGCCAGTGTTAATAACAGAATAAAGCCTGTCAAACACATCTGTACAAATGAGGACTTTCCTGGACCTGAAAAGTCTGAGACAACACTGAAAATCTGGGATTTTTTTTATCTGGAAATAAACAAAGTTTTTGAATTTTAGAAAAATTGAAACAAAGAAAGTAAATGTTCAATATTTTGAATATTCAGAAAATTTTGAGAAAAATTAGCTGGTGCTTCAAAACATTTTGCATCATTTTACATTCACAACATAACATGGGTTACAGTGATACACATTTAAACATGAAGAGAATTAAAATGCCTGTTGAACTTCTGCTGAAAGAATCTGGTTCATGGCCATAAAACTTATTAATTTTTAATTATTTACTTAAAAACTGCATTTGATTTGAGGAATTGCTGTTTGTGGGAGAGAGAGATCAAGAAAATCTAACAACCTTTCCATTCAGTCTTTTAAAACATACAAGTAGATGTTAATTAATTAATAACTCTTCACCATTGCATGTGGATTTAAGTTGCAGCCTGGTGTCTGGGGCTGGACTTGGGAAGTGAAACACAGGGCTAATGAGACCAGTGGTGCAGGTCTGCCCTCTGCTGGCCAGGGTGTCTCAGTTAGCAGTGGTTCCAGAGGCTTTGATTTCGCTCTTCAGCATGAACCCACAGGCGCCTGATTACACACCCACACAGTTCAGAATGAAGATATATTGATACTTAATATTGATGGGGTTAAGAATTTTCCTTTGCTGTGGAAAGATGTATTGGGATTCTTGGGATCCTTGTTTTCTGATTGCTCTAAAGAGCAAAAATAATACTTGTATTTTTAGTCTTTTCGCTGAATTTGGATTCTGTATAGGGTGAATATAGGGACAGTGTTTGAATTTCCACTTTGTGTAAGATTTCTATAATAAAATCATGTGCTACCTTTTTGTTACAACTGACTGAACGAAATAAAAAAAAACACTTTTCTTTTTTTTCCCCCTGATTTTCTCTCTAATTTAGTCCTGGCCAATTCCCAGCCACTAGCCAGCTTTCCCATATCATATATCGCAGCTCCCAATCTGGGACGGTCAATGCTATCATATACTTCTTCCGAGACATGTGAAGCCAGCCAACCACATCTTTTCAAACTGCTGCTCATGCTGAAACGGGCAGCATAATACACTTAGAGAAAGCGCTATCTAACCCCTTCCACATACATGAACTCAGAGACGCCCATGATTGGCTAGTGTAGTGATTGACAGGGGAGAGAGAGTATGCCTCTCCCACCCAGAGAGCACGGCCACTTTTGCTCTCTTGCACTCTCAGTCACGAATGTGATAACTTTTTAATTAATTTGGAAATTTGGGACAGATATTTTCATTGGTTTAGTACTATTCATGGCATCAATAAATAAAATTTTAATAACAGGACCTGAAAAAAATAGTCTTCAAATTCATCAACACATTATAATATCTCCAAATTCATCATCAACACATTATATCTTATGAACCCAGTAAAACTGATGTTGGCCTGAGTAACATTCTGTAATTGATTTCTTACAGCAATAACAACAATAACAGGGTTCAGAAAATCTTCAGTATATTTATCAAATTCATAATTCAGGAGAGAGAGAGAATTCCAAAGACCCTTTATTACAAATTCTGAAACATTGTTCAGTCAATCAACACATTATTAACAAGTAAAAAAGCAATTATCTTAGAAAGGTTGCAAAAAACAGGTTGTCTTCAATAACCTCCCACAAAGTACCTTTATAACACCAAATCAGCTCAAAAGAAACAACATCATTCATGGCTTTAAAATATCGAAAATCAAATAAAATTCTTGATTTCACTGAATTGAAAAACACTGCCTCTAAATTACAACTCAAGTTTTGTTCAAGTTTGTGTTTTCTAGTATTATAAATTGCAATTTTAGCTTGGCCTAGCAAAAAGTTCAAAAGTTGACACTTATACCGGTGTCTCCGAACATATTTAAAACCACAAATAAAAATTCCAACAGAAAAGGTTTCTCCAAAACAAACAAATAAATTTTGTAAAACAGAAAACAAAGGCTTTAGTCTGACACATTGCATAAATGCATGGAACACAGTTTCTCTCTGATAACACAATGGCAGTCATGATCAACACCAGGATTTAAAACCGAAATAAAAGCATTGACTGCAACTGCACCATGAAAGATTCTCCACTGTAAATCCCCAACTTTCTTGGTTAATGGTGACTTATATAAAGCTCTCCATTCTGGTTTTGTGCCCTCCTTCATCTGGAGAACAGTACTCCAGGGAGTATCCACCCTATTATGTAAAGCACTCTTATTCAAGGATTTCACACAACTTTTATACAGTGCTTTTCCAGAAGCCGGTTCTGAACCGATTAATGTCAAGTTTTCAGAATACAAAAAAAAAAACACCTTTACACTCTTCTAAATTAGGTGAAAAAACAGATTAGGAAAGGCATCTCTGGAGTTTGGAGTAATCAATCCCTTGGCATAGTCCTCCAGCAGTTTGAATTCTTCCACTGTGAGAGCAGACCTCCACTTTTCAAGAAGTTTAGCCGCTATGCGTGTTGAATGAATACCCAAATGTCCAGCTACTGAGTCAATATTCTTCAAGCCTTTTCCTGCTAGCCGTGATAGATGTGCAAGGGTCATCACTCCAGAAGAGAGAAGAATTCCATCAAGAGCAGGGAGAAGGCATTCACAAGATATATCCAAGCGAGAAGCATAAATTAAAGGTTCTTGTAACACCCAATGCAAGGAACTTGTATTACTGAGTCTTTGCGCTATAAATAAAGTACAAACTTTAAAAAGGTTATGAAAAAATTGGGCAACTTGGACAAGTTGATCTTTTTAGGATTCAACCAGAACAAAGGCTTGTCCAGGCCTAAGCCTTCAAAGTTCTGCAGGATAGCAAAAGCAATAGATTTCCAGTTTGAATCCACTTGACCAGTCATAAGTCTCTGTGCAAATTGAAGCCGAAAGGCTGCTGTTCTACTCTGTAAATGTATGAGTCCGTGGCCTCCCTCTTCCTTGGGCAAATACAAAACAGCTTTTGGAACCCAGTGCAGCTTGTCCCAAAAAAAAATCAATTAAAATTGACTGGATTCTTAACAAAAAATCTGGTGGAGGATCAACACAATTAAGCCGATGCCAGAGAGAAGATGCTACCAAGTTATTGATAATCGGTACCCAATTTCACATCTCTCTGACAACTGATTAGGATTACAACATCATCAGCATATGCTGATAATTTAAACACATTTGAACAATTGGGAATATACAAGCCATACAAATCTGCCAACACATAGAGCATACCAGACAGGGCGCGCCCTTGTCTAATATCTCTTAAAACTTTAAAAGGAGCACAAAAGTCACCATTAACTTTCAATATGCTCTCAACGTCACTGTACAGAACCGTTATCATAGAAATGAAATTTGGACTAAAGCCTAACGCTGCTAACACGATCAAAAGCCTTTTCCTGGTCCAAAAATCACCAGACCAAAATATAAGTTGAGACTCTTACCAAAATCCAAGACATCCCTAATAAAACATACGTCATCAAAAATTCATCTACCAGGTACACAATAAGTCTGGTCAGGATGGATCACTTGTTCCAATAACTTCTCCCAATCTATTAGCCAGAGCCTTGGAGAGCAATTTATAATCACTGCACAGCAAACTCACCGGTCTCCAGTTTTTAATGTCGTTCAAGTCTCCCTTTTTTGGCAACTTGTGGGTAGCCGTCCATTAGCTAGGCTTTCCCCAAGCACCTCCAGTAGATCTGGACCCACCTCTGACTAGAAAGACTTATAAAATTCGGCTGGTAGCCCATCAACTCCAGGCGCTTTGCCACACTCGATAATTTGGAGAGCGTTCAGAGAGAGTTCAGCATTAGCTTCTTTGGATAACTGAGATAAATTCTCAAGAAAGATATTACCAGCAGTTTGTTCATGGGTGAGTTCACTTTTGTACAGTTTTTCATAAAAACTTACTGCTCTTTTTCGAATGTCAGAGGGGTCTGACAACAAGACTCCGGTATCTGAGCATAAGGCATGAATAAACCTTCTTCTCCTTCATCTCCATTTTTCTTCTCTAAATTAAAGAAAAATTTTGAGGGTGTATCCATCAATTCCACGCTCTGAAAGCGTGACCTGACCAGAGCTCCTTGTGTAACTGTATCTAGTAATTCAGCTAAAGAGGTTTTTTTTACATTAAATGTTTCAAAATGGGTCGAATCTCCTGTACTATCAGCAAGCCCCTGAAGTTCTACTAATTCTTTCTCTATTGCTTTTATCGAGCAGGTTATGTCCCTCATGACATTGCGAGTATATTGTTGGCACAGCTGCTTGATCTGTGCTTTTACAACATCCCACCACTTCTGTAAAGACCGGAAAGATGATTTTGTAGTTCTAATATTCTTCCAAAACTCTTTAAAAATCTCTTTGAAATGATTGTTACATAATAAATTATTACTGAAATGCCAGTAAGCACTTTTAGGCTTAATGGAACTCAAAGACACAACACACTGTATAAAACTATGATCACAAAAGCATACTGGAATGATTGAACAACTTCTGAAAAAGCCAAACTGGTGCTTAAATCCATAAAATCTATCCAACCTTGCCAACGAAATTAAATTATCATAAGAGTGAGCCCATGTATATTGCCTTTGAGTACCATGAAAATTTCTCCAAACATCAACAATCTCATGTGATTTCAATAATTGAATGAGACGCTTTTGTGAAGGCATCTGAGGTTCAACATGATTCCTATCTAGAATGTGCTCAGTGCAATTGAAATCCCCACCTAGAAATAACAAATCCTGGGGATTGCAATTACATAAAACATTACTCAAAGTATCTAGAAAAAACATTCTTTCCAGTGCATTGGTTGGGACATACACACAAATAAAAATCAA
>CM075002.1:12453080-12468359 GCA_037576825.1 Pangasius krempfi | reverse complement strand
ATGAACACAGATCCCCACAGCCTCGCTCCAACATCTAGTGGAAAGACTTCGCAGAAGAGTGGAGCTCATTATAACAGGAAATTAGGGACAGTGTGATGGTCAGGTGTCCACATACTTTTGGCCATATTGTGTATTGTTAGTATAATATATTTTAGTAACCTATTGAAAAAGTATCATCTCAGTGGTCATGAAAGTGGGTCCGTAACGGTTTAAATTAAAATGGACTACTTTAGAAGTCACTCAAGCCAAATGAATGACCTGATGCACTGGTAATGTTCATCATCAGTAAACCTGTGAGCCATGAGCCTTTACTGACATGTCTATTTTCACTGTTATTTAATAATTAACACGTTATCATTTATAATGCTGTGTTTATGTACTGGTGTAAGGTTTAAAATTAAAACCAATGTCATGGTAACTCATGGTAAGCCTGTAAAAGCGGCAGTGTGCGTGATGAGAGTGTTTGAGGCTCTGTCCTGAAGTTAAGGCGGGAGTTTACAGGAACAGCAGGCAGGCGGCCGCATCACGCGCGGAACAACACAGGAATGCATTGTATGTGTTAGACAGAGCAGACAGGCGAAATAGTCCTTCAGTTATTTTTTTAGGAGTACACAACGAACCTCTAAATAAACAAGACAAGTTATATTTTACGGAGACGTCTTTAAAAGGATATTAAGTGGGTACTGACTGAGTTTCTGCAAATACACACACAGCCACAGCAGTGAACCGCGGAGGAATACTTAAAGTTGTCGGTCTGTGCTTTGGTCCTGCGCGCACTCACAATAAATTGAACCGAGAATCAGCTTGAAAACCCGCAGTGGATTCTGGCGTTATGGCGCAAAATAAACCTCATATAAGATAAAACAAGTGTGATGATGTGTTAGGTTGCACTCATCACCGATATGAAGTCCCTTAACAGTAACAAAACGGTGTGGTTTATTTTTTAATTTCATTGAAGTCATTTTTATTTTGAGGTAAGCTGGGATCAGGATCCGTTTCTGAGACCTGCAGTTAGACTTACAGAGCACACACACACACACACACACACACACTCAGAGAGAGAGCTTACACTAACTCATCTCACTGTGTCTCTGTTCTGTACGTGTAACATGGAAACACACTATTTTATTCGTATATAAAATTATATTTATTTAGAAAAGGATGAATATTGTTAAACTGGGACGCTTCTGAAAATATTATTTTTCTTCTGTCACTTTTTACCATCATCTCAATGTCATACAATCCAACAGGATTGTAGCTTTAGAAAAAGCTTGATCCCCCTGACACTATGCACAAGTAAAAATCAAGAAATATCAAACTCAGGTAGAAACACAGGCACTCCTTAGAACCTCTGCTTGTACTTCTTCATGTGATACTGTTAAAGCGGGACACTTATAGTATATCTTTACTCTAAAAGTCAGGACAGATGCTCGTAATTTAATGAACATTTTTTAATCATTAATTTTCTTTTAACGCTGTATGCATAAATAGAAAAAAAATTATTATGCAACACAGGTATGAACTTAAAAAAAACAAATACTTATCACGGCCCTTGATTGTCCCCTGTAGGACGCTTTTTGGGAAATGCCATGCCCTTGTGACTGCACGCTACACAACTTTCAAAATCTCAGAATCGCTGACCCTTTCACGCTACACAACTTTCAAAATCTCAGAATCGCTGACCCTTTCACATTACATGAGTTGAATACCTTGGGATAAATTGTTTGGTGTTGTAGGGGTGTGTCCCATGGGTTTTGTTTTATTCAGCCCGTGATATCTTACAAAAATGAATACTGAAACAGCCCTTAGTACCTAAAACTGAACGTTTTCACACTATCTAGAATTTGCAGCAGATCAGTAGCGTAGGGACTGACCACGTTCCACACATGCCAATGAACAGCGCATGTGCACTCACGCCTCACTTGTCTAAAACAATAATATCAGTATCTATCTGCTGCTTTTGATGCATCTGAAAATGATTCAGAAAGACGTCAGGTGTTGCCCTTTAGTCTGATTTAATGATTGATCTCCAAATCCATAAATGTGTTGCATAGTGTGGAAGCTGCAAATATGTTAAAAAAGAAAAGTTGGTGAAAAACAATCGTGGCAATAGGTGTCTTACTGAAGTTTACACCAATCAGCCATAACATTAAAACCACTGACAGGTGAAGTGAATAACACTGATTATCTGGTTACAATGGCACCTGTAAAGGGGTGGAATATATTAAGCAGCAAGTGTTTTATATGTTTCATCTGCTGATCTGCCCTCCAGCAAAACTAACGCAATTTCACTAAAGAAGGGAGTGCTAGATACCTATACCTATAAATAAACAAAAAACATACACAAATAATTGAACACAGTGTTACATCTACAATTTATTTACAGTATTTACCAATTACAATGATAAAATAACAAGCTATACTAGTTGTGTAAAACTGTTATGGACTACATTACTGACCACTAATACAGCTCCAAGCACTCTGTTCTTCTGACTGGAGCTGATATGTTTAAGTTTGAGATCAGTCATGTTCATTATCGATTTAGCTGAATAGCAGTTGGTCATGAGGTTACACCTCTTTGAGAGATCTTCCAGTCATCATAAGGGAGAAGATCGGGACAAGCGCCCTGCCCCCAAAACTTCTGTTGTGGAATACTTATGCGGCCTTCAACTAAAACTGGTATCATACCAAGTCAACATGGCTGCTCAACATTTATTTCTGTCCAGAGTTGCATTACTTTTTCGCTGAAATCTTGTATTGAGGACGGGAGAGTCGAACAGTGTAGTCTTCTCCAGAACATCCCAAAGATTTTCAATGGGGTTAAGGTCAGGACACTGTGGTGGGCAATTCATGTGTGAAATCGATTCCTCATGCTCCCTGAAACAATCCATAGATGGAATAACCTGCTCATTCAGTACATTCAGGTGCTTAGCTGACCTCGTTTTATTACTGCATAATGTTGACGAGCCTTGGCCTGACCAACTGAAGCAACTCCAGATCATAACACTGCCTCCAGGGCTTGGTACAGTAGGCACTATGCATGACCCTAACGTGGCCATCACTTTGGAATAGGGTAAATCTGGCCCATCAGACCGCGTGACCTTTTTCCATTGCTCCACAGTCCAGTCTTTATGCTAGCAAATTGAAGTTGTTTTTTTCCGATTAGCCTCACTAACATGTGTCTTTCTTGTGGCCACACAGCTGTTTAGTCCCAATCCCATGCATGTGGAAATAGTCTTACTTTCACTATTAAACATAGCAGTGAGTTCTACTGTCATTTTTTTATAATGCGACTTCACCAAGCGCTTTAAAGATCTCTGATCACGAACATTCAAGATTTTTTTCCGACCACATTTCTTCCTTAAAGCTGACAGTTCTCCACTATCCTTCCAGGTTTTAATAATGCACTGGACAGTTCTTAACCCAATTCCAGTGATTTCAGCAATCTCCTTAGTTGCTTTCGTTGCTTGATGGCAGACCTATAATTTCACTCCTCTGAAACACAGTAACATCTTTTCCACAACCACAGGATACGTCTTCCAACATGGTTGTTTAAGAAATGAGAAGCTACACACTGCACCAGTTAGGGCTACAAGAATTGTTGCCAGCAGACACATTTTAATCACTGCAATAATGATCCAATCACAGGCTCTTAAGTATTTGCTTATTTAAATCCGAACAGCGACCTTTTCTTTTGGCCAGGCTGTGTAGTTATCATAGCTCATAATTGCACTATCCAGTGTCACCCAGATGAAGATGGGTCTGTTTCCTCTCATGGTTTCTTCCTCACGTTGTTTCGGGGAGATTTTCCTTGGCAGCGTTGCCTCTGGCTTGTTCATTAGGGATCAGTTTAAATTTTAAATTAAAGATTAAAGAAAAATTTATATCTGGGATTTTATGTATTTCTGTAAAGCTGCTTTGTGACAATGTCCATTGTTAAATATGCTACACAAATAAAATTGAATTGAATAAAAGTATAAATGCACAAAAGATGCATTTAAGACGGATTTAACTCTAACCTCCACTCACCACTACATATCATGAGGCCTTTCTTGTAAATCCTTCAAATGTCTTACTAAAAGCCTCAAATGGAACGGGAGTTATTAGTTGCTTTAATTAGTTGCTTTAATACCAATTAATGCACAACAACCAACGCCCAGCCCCTACTCGTCCTTGGTCTCTTCCTATATGGCAATATCTGGCTGATACACATTACTGCCATGATGACAAGGTTCCCTCCTCCCCTGCTTGCTGAGCTGTCAGTGCTTACATAATAGCGAGGCCTTGTTGGGCTTTGTTCTCCTGTCACTGGCTACAATTGAGGGTGAGATTAAGCAGTGTGTGTGAAGATGCTTTGAAGGGGTTTGTACCTGATCCCCATCTGTGCCAAACACAGCAAAAATCACATGCAAACACTGAGCTGAAGGCTGGAAAAGCAAATGGCTGGTTGTTGGGCTTTTTCCATGCTTGATTTCACACTATGAGAGTTTGTTTGTATGTCAAATGTGCTGGTTAAATAAAAAGGCCAGAAACACAACAGGGCTGTTTTGGACCTGCTTCCATTCATCTTTCTGTTTCACATCAGGAGGTATTGTAATGCAGTGAGGTTTTGGGCTTTTGTGATATGTCACTTCTCTCAGTTGTGGTTCTATGTCAACATTTATTGTGTCCTGAAAATTCCTGGTAGAATTTAACTAGTCTTTGTTTCTAGATAAAATAAGAGGAATAAGGAATAAGATTGAAGCTAATCTGCGAACTCGACTTCATCAAAAAATACACATTGCTTTACAAAAGTCATTGATAAGCTATTATATAAGTCTTTATGGCACAAATCTAAGCAAATATCACCATGAAAGCCATCTGTAATAAAATAGTCAATACACATCCCTTAGAAACTCTATGTTTAAGACAGAACATCCCTTAATAGCAGGATTATTGAGCTAGAACCTATAAAATGGAAGTTTATAGCTAGTGTTTCTGATTTCACCTGGGTGTGGTTGTTAATTTAATTCTTTATGAGTACAGAACTGTATAGGTGCACCACAATTAGAGAACAGTACGACAAAAAGTGTGCTTTCTTCTAGAGTTGACTGGCGTTTGGAGGCTGTTTCTTTCCTGCTCCACCTATCCATAGGACTTGCCTTGTCCTTAAATGCAGGCCAGCTTTTCCTTCTTTCTCCCATTAAATCTGCGCATCTGCATAACAGGGGTCTAGTGTTTTTCTAGCTCTGCCCACCTCTCTCTCTCTCTCTCTCTCTCTCTCTCTCTCTCTCTCTCTCGCTCTCTTTCTCTCTCTCGCTCTCTCTCTCTCTCTCTCTCTCGCTCTCTTTCTCTCTCTCGCTCTCTTTCTCTCTAAGGTTTTGTTTTTTGGCATCTACATTGGATTATTTGCTGTTAACATATGTCTTATGAATATGAATAAGATTGTGTATTTTAAACTTTTGTGGAATTAAGTGCAACAGCACTTCCAACAGTCATATGAAAAATACACAACATAATATGAATATGCGAGGCTAGGGCTGATTTCTTTGTAACTCGTAGAGTAGATTCATGCAGCTGAGCAGTGACGGTCTTGTCAGGTGATTACATGGAGCGATACCCTAGGTCTGATCTCCATTTGGGCAGATATTTTTCAGCCAACTTCATTAATACATGTGAAACATATCATCTGAAGCTATTGAGAAGGACTATGTGAAATACAGTCACAACTGTAATGAAAATGAACAACATTATTTACTCTATCACGCTTTTTCCCTAAATGCCTCTGAAGGAGAAACTGAAAGTAGATAGACTAAGCATTTATTGTATAATCAAAGAACAAATTATACAAACTTTACACTGTGGTTATACAAACACATTACACTGTGGTTACGAGTATTGCAGACTCATTTATGTTGCCTGTTTATTA
Source organism: Pangasius krempfi (assembly GCA_037576825.1). Lineage (NCBI taxonomy): Eukaryota > Metazoa > Chordata > Actinopteri > Siluriformes > Pangasiidae > Pangasius > Pangasius krempfi. Next base: position 12,462,451 of record CM075002.1, on the reverse strand, counting down.
TGTTTGTCTTTCATAATATAAAATGCGTGACAAATTGTTTATGGGTTTGATGACCTGTCCTTTAGTCCTATACAGTGACCTACAAAGACTCTACCAGGCATCTGGTAATCAACTTCAATGAGTTCAGTTTTGTGCCAAGCATAAAAATCAAGCAACATCTTGGAGTGAGCATCATGTCCTTTGACAGGTTCCATGTTTCATAGTTGGGTGCCAGAATGAGTTACTGCCTGATTAGCCCACAGCAATGTTCAACACAGCAGTTTGTCCCAAGGATTCAACTGTGGTGTCCATGACCAATGCACATGAACTATTTCTAAAACATTCTTAAAAAACATTTCTAAAACAGTACAACACAAGTCTTCATCCCCCAATGTTTTGTCCATCAATAAAAAGAGACCACCGTAGGACCACTGCTGACAAGATATTCTGAACAACATTCTCAGCACAGCAGTGAAACTGATAAGGTAGTGTGTGTGTGTGTGTGTGTGTGTGTGTGTGTGTGTGTGTGTGTGTGTGTGTGTGTGTGTGCGCATGTGTGTGGTCCTCATACAAGTGGATCAGGCACAGCAGGGTTGGTGGAATTTTTAAATCACTTATCTAGGCACTGTAAGTGTATAGTTAGAGACTATAGCTTATTTTTTTATACACAATGTGTGTTACTCATCCACTATCCCTTCATTAGTGGTCCTTTTGTCATCACGCTGAGATATTTTTCCTTGGTGGATTGTTCACAACCCAGCAATAATATTGAAAAGTCCCAGCAATGCTGCTGTGCCTGATACACCCAATACACACTATCATGTCAGTGTTACTGCTGTGCTGAGTGCCATCCTCAAACTGCACATGGAGCAACAACTTTGAGGCCCTTCCCAGACTGAGGATCGACAGCTGCTTTGACAGGTGCTACTCCAGCAGCAGCCACGGCCCACATCATCCTATCTAAAAATGGCCTTTATCAATCTTTTCAAGCATGTAGAAGCAATGTGGGGCTGGCCATAGGCCCAGTGGATGGTTCGAGTACTTCCCCTGCTGTTGGGGGAAGCCCATCTTGCAGCCCAACAGCTACCAGTCATGCAGCTTCTGGAGTACCCGGACCTGAAGAGAACAATCCTGCAACGGGTCAGCCACACCTCAGAATAACACCAGCAACAATGGGATGCAGCACCAAAGAGGTGGTGGACCTTGTGTTCCTGGATCAGTTCCTTGTCACATTGCTGGATAAGATGGCAGAATGAGTCCAGTGCCACCAGCCAGCATTGTTGGAGAAGGTGCTACAACTGGCTGAGGAGCATTTGGCAGCATATCTGGGGGCAGGCAGTCTCTCCTTTCTCTCTCTCTCTCTCTCTCTCTCACTCTCTCTATGAGGAGCATTGGATGGGGAGGCATTGCCTGGGCTGTTGACATCACCCCCTCACCCTTCTGACAAATTCCCCACCCCCTCACTCTTTGGGCAAATTCCCCTTGGAGCAGTCACAAGATAAAACCCCTAGGCATGCCTTCAACCAAGTGAAAGTAATCGATGGTCAGTGAGTCCAGCCAAATGTTGCGCTCTCCTAACCCGATTTTTCTATTATTAAGGATAGATTATATCGAGTGACGCAGGACACTCAAATGAAAAAAGAGATGACCCAGTTGTTGGTCCCAAACAGCTACAGGGAAATGCTTTCAGGAAAATTTTAATAGCCAGGCATTCGTGGTGGTGTATGCAGGTGGTGTGCGGCATGCTGCGATTGTCAGCTAGTGGATCCTCTGGCCACCCCAAAAGCACCACTGCGCCTCCTTCCAATGACTGAGGTCCCTTTCAAAAGAACTGGTATGGACCTTGTTGGGCCATTAGAATGGAGTGCATGAGGGCATCGTTTTGTGTTAGTTTTAGTGGATTATGACCACTACTGAACAAGGCAGCATGTTTACGTTATGGACACTTTGCAAACTGTATAAATTATTGGGGATTAAGCGATTCAGGCAGCATTTACCAACTGCAAACAGATGGCTTGGTCGAGCGATTTAATCAGACTCTTAAAAATATGAGTTTATGCACGATGGTGCATGGAGTTGGCATAAGTGACTCGAACCCATATTATTTGCAGTAGGTCCCGCAAGCCTCCACTGGGTTCTCCCCATCCCCATTTGAATTACTGTACGGGCGAAAGCTTTGCAGCATCCTAGACATTGTCAAATCAACAAAATCGAGAGGGAGGACAAGTAAAAGTGAAATTCATTACATTCTTGACCTGAAAGCAAAACTCTAAACAAAGGGACAGTTAACACAGGAGAATTTGCTACAGGCACAAGAACGTCAATCCCGGCTATATAATGGGGGTTTGGCTATGGGAGTTTTCACTGGGAGTTCAAGTGCTAGTATTATTACCCATGTCGAGCTCTAAATTATTCACAAACTATTCCCTTTGAAGTCACATGGCGAGGCGGGGATGTCAACTATGAGGTAAGATGGACAGATAGAGGCGGGGCACTGTAAATATAGCACTTCAAAGTCTTCAAATCATGGAGAGAGGAGGTTCCTGTGGCTTTGGTGATGGTGGTCCCTGAGAAGGAGGAGCTGGGACTGGAGGTGAATCTAAAACATGTGGCTCAATCCACCCAGTCCCCACCCAGTATTTACACCTCTACCTGGTTGCAGTAATCTCACAGAATACCACACTGAGACACCCCAAGGGGTGGTTGTACGCAGCCAACCCTACTGTGGGCTGGGCTTCCACTTGGACAATGGTCAGATGCATCCCCCTACTTGGCTACACGTCACTTCACTTCACTTTCTGGGGCTGGCTGGCTATTATTATAGGTTTGTAGACATCACCAGCCGTGTGACTGATCTCACTGAAAAGGGGGCATCCAGTCCAGGGGATGGAGCCATGCCAATGGGCCTTTACTCGGGTAAAAGCTGCACTTTGTGGCAGGCCACTCTTACATTCTCCTGACTTCTCTTTCCCCATTATTTTACAGACTTATGCTTTGGACACTGGGCTGGGGCCGTGTTGTCCCAGGCAGTGGAGGGGAGGGAATGACCAGTGGTTGCAAGCTGCAAGCTGTCCGTGCAGGAGAACAAATACAGCACAATCAAGAAAGAGTGCCTGGCCAAGTGGGTGGCCCTCATCCTCCAATACTGTCTGTTGGGAAGGTCCTTCTGTAGGAAAGGGCCTTCACCCTCTGTTTGGATCACGTGCCACTCCAGTGGCTTCACTGCATGAAGGATGCCAACGCATGGATCACTCATTGGTATCTGCCATTTCAGCCATTTAAGTTTGCGGTAGTATACAGGCGGGGGCGCAGATGGCTGTGGCGGATCTCCTCTCTTGTCTCTTCCTCCCTCTCTCTGTTTCAGTGAGCAGCAGGGAGGAGATAAAGAAGGAGAAGTGAGAGTATGTGGTAAAGAGAGACGAGAGCCACACAGTGAGAGCTGACCTGCATTCAGTTGACAATGGTGCTAAAAAATGCGCACATGAAAAAAGAAAGAAAAATAAATAAAGTACAACTCCAAGCCTGCCTCCCTTTTCCTCATTCCCTTCCGAATCTCATTATGCTGATAAAAAGATTTGCTACGTGAATAAAATCTTACTCGAAAAGAAGATAATGTGTTTATTGAAGGCAAATTAATGAATGAAATGAGAAACTGATCAGTAGTGTACCTCTCCTCAGACTAAGGCATATGGCGTATGGTTGCTGGGGCCCTACACCATATGCCTTAGTCTGAGGAGAGGATGATGATGGTACTGCAGCTGGAGTTGTATCTTTGCTGACACTCAATTTGAGAAGTCTGATAAGAAACAAATCAAAACACCTGTTTTAAGAAGTATTGAATTTGGGCACACAAAAACTGAAGAATTTTAAAATGTTTATTGTTTTTTAAGAATGGAAGTATTTACTATGGGAGTAGGGGATGAAGCTGGGCATGGAAGTAGCGGTGTTCCTCCTGGACAGGAATGTAAACAGGAATGTTTCTGTATAAAACTTTGAATTGTTTGAATGGCCAGCCATGCGTAGTGAATATAGTAGATATTTTTTTTATCACTTAGATAGCCAGGTTAGGAAATGCTTTGGATGAACCACCTTGAAATATACAGTGGATTCAGGGCAAGTATACAAAACAATTTTGAAGGCTTGGAGTGTTCCCAGGACCACAGTGGCCTCAATAATTTTGTAATTTAAGAAGCTTGGCACAACCTTGAACCTTCCTAGAGTTGGCACTGAACATCTCCTGGCTAATACCATCCCTATGGTGAAACATGGTAGTGGCAGCATCATCACAATTATATCCATCAAAATCAAATCCACAACACAATAAAGTTTGCAACAAGTAAAGGGGTCTGAAAACTTTCTGAATCCATTGTATGTAATATGCTAATTCCCATGTAGCTATGCTAACAATACGGACAATGCTATTCAAACAACACTAACAGCAATAGGTTCAGCTGAAAAATTGCTGCGCATTTGTAATAAAGAAAAACAAGGCAACAGAGGCACTTCTGACCATATTCACAAATCATTATGAGCCAAATTTCACGTTTCTAGTGTTATAACCTGGCTTTCAAGTATTTGAATGACTGAGTAATCAAAGCTAGATGCCAAGACAGTAACATCACCAGCCTGTTTTGAGGCTCGGGGCTCCGATGCTTGCAACTGTACCATGATTATATGATAAGTCACTCAGGATAAGTGAAATCTAATGGTTATTAATCGCCAAACACAACAAATGAACAGCTGCTGAGGGGAGATGCTAATCTAACAGCTATGTTTCTGAAAGCCACGCACAACCATCCTACATATAAACTAGCTGTGTATTATTATCATTATTATTATTATGAGGCAAGTATTCTTCTTCTTCTTCTTCTCTGTCGAAACTGATCATAGAGACCAAAATGTAGGTCCTAGAGACATGAAACTTGGTCAGTAGGTAGTACCCCCTCCAGGTACTCCGGTAATCAGTATGAGAGATGAGCCTGATCAGCCTAATGGTGGCGCTATAGCAAAGCGTTTTACATTTCGGCTCATATCTCAAATACTGTAGGTCCTACAGAGAAAATTCTTTTTGCTACTTATTCCTTGGGGTTTCCCAAACAAAAAAGACAATAAAAACCATTTCACTCTGCCCACTTAGTTTTTTTTTTGCTAATTTGCATAATATGCTAAACCTACTTTTAAGAACTTGTCCTAGGATTTTTATCCTATCTTCACACTTTGGTGTCACACTATTCAGCAGAGTATGACCTTCAATACTTATCAAAAACATGTTGACATTTATAAACAATATGGCCGCTGCCTGTCAGTCAGGGCTAATGAGGCAGAGAATAATTTACTCAAACAGCTTTAACTCATTAGTGTTTGAATGGATTTGCACGAACCATAAAACATATATACAGGACAAGATTCTGAGGTCATGTGCAAAGGTCATGTGTAAATTTGTTAATGTGAGGCTATCCAAAATTATGTGCATGCATAGAGTGAGGTTTAGGGTCTTTTTTTTTTTTAACCTGAATCAATTAACACCAGTAATCCACTCTGAAAGTCAGATAGGATGATTCTAGGAAAAGGAAGGGCCAACAGTGTATGAGTCCAGTGACCCAGGGTGTTCAGATTTTTAACCATACCAGGGTTTTAATGAGTTTTAAATTATGTCCCATCTCATAAAATGCTATCCTAGTGTGATTATTAAATGAACAGCCATGTAAAACTTGCATCGAATTCTTTTCACAATCCCAATCAGCAAGTGTGTCCTGCACATGTGTGTTTGAGTCATGATGTACTCCTGCGATGTTTGTATAAGAAAACACAGTTCATCTTGCAGACTTTAACAAGTGGCAAGATTACATTCAAATAACTGTTTCTCAGGCGGTAAATCCAATAAAGCTAAAATCTGTTGTGCTGCATATCTGTGCTAATCTGGATTTAAACAGTAAAAGGATTTTTACTGTTGCCTTACTTTAAAAACATAGCAGCCATCAGCCAATCACATTGCAGCACGCTCTTCACAGCTTTAGCATTAATCTACTGTCACGAGATTTTAATAGTAGTTCACCTATGGTTGCTATAGAAGTCAGTGAGAACTGGCTACCTCTGGTGCGGTCTGCACACGGTGCTTTTCAGACCTAATCTTGAAAAAAAAAAAGATTAATCTTGCCTCATGCCCCATTAATTATTTAAATTGGCAAAAAAAGTTTTGGAAAAAAAACCCAGCACCAACAAAGTCCTTTCTTCATCCTTGAGTCCCACTGTCCTGGTGTTCATCGGGTGGTCTTCACCACGCTTATCATTCGCATAAAGAAACTTGGTATGTTAAACTCTACATTGCCTGTAAATCACTGCTCTCAGTGTAAATGAATTACTTCTGGTTGCTTTGTGGCACTGCTGCCAGTTTAAACACATTCCCTGAGGAACTTTGCCAAGGAAACAGTGTCTGGAGTGGATGTGGTCATTGACTAATCTAACAGATGACAAGATGTTCTTGTATATAAAACAGTCTTGTTTGACAGAGCGGAATCAGACCTTTCATTACGATTAAATGGTGAAAGTGCATAAAACAGGCAGAAAGGGATCTCAAAAATTGTCTTAGTACCATATAATGTACACTATATGGCCATAAGTATGTGAACACCTGACCGTCACACCCACACCAAAATCCCATTCCAGATTTATTCCCCCTTTGATGTTATAATGAGCTCCACTCTTCTGGGAAGTTTTTCCACTAGATGTTGGAGCGAGGCTGTGGGGATTTGTGTTCATTCAGCTACAAGAGCATTAGTGAGGTCAGGCGCTGATGTTGGGATGTCGAGGAGGTCTGGGGTGCAGTTCCAGTTCATCCCAAAGGTGTTGGGGATGAGGTCATATTTATTTATTTAATTATTTAGGTTTAGTCTTAAAAATGTAGGTTATGATCAGTGGAGTATAAAAAGACAGTACCTTCACAGTGCCAGAGTGGAAGGGTCAGTTATAATGTAAATGTCAGATGTGTACTTGCAATGCTAATCTTTTGGGTAAATAATAATAACCCAACTCACTGCATAATAAAATGATCCAGAAACATCTAAGGAAAGAGGAATGAGACATCATGTCTATATAAGTATCATAAATTTCAGTATCCACTTCTCTTTGTACTGTATGTGTGAGCTGGTGTGCCAGGTGTCTGTGCTGAACATCCATCTGAAAACGAACTGAGGTGGCAGTTTCCTGATCACACTCCAGACAGCAGAGTCCCGGCTGTGTGGCCAGGGTGCACATGTGCATGGAGGTTCTCACAGGGGTGTGTCCTCTGTCATTCCTGTGAGCTTGATGACTTAGACATGTTGCATGTTGCTTATTGGCCATGAATGAAGTACTAAGTGAGTGTGGGAAGTGATATCTCTTTACGCCAGGCCCAAATACATGTACATTCCCAGTGCACAAAACTTGAGTTCATTCTTGTTAAGAAATTCCACTCCAGATTACTGGATTGTCTTGACAGGTGGATGGCTCAGATCCCAGACTGGTCCCCATGAGATTTATTTTTACTGTAATCAATTAAGTTTTCGATCTGACGTGTTACCACACTTTGCTATGTTATACTGTATATTACTATTCAGTCATTACATTTGTGTAACTTAACGTTTTGTCATAGACCAAAAAATTTGTATTTTCAGTTGCTGTTGAACTTTTTGGTCCCTAAAAACCCTCAGGCATCAATCAAAAAGGTCTAGGAACTAGTCTCCTTTTTGATTTCCCTTGATTGCTTACTTTTGGGACAAGATTTAAAATCTACTGAAATGCCCCAATCAAAAAGATCCCTGCGATTGCAATACACTGAAATGAGAATTTCACCAAGTCCAGCCTGTCAAAAATGATTAGTTATCAGTTGTAAATGTATTTTGCTGACAACTGACAACCCACCTAAAAAATATAATATTTTCAAAATCCTTCACTTCAAATGCTCTAGTCTTACAGGAAATAACAGAGACTTCGGGCAAATATGGTATCCCTTTCTCTCCAGGATTTCATATAATCATTGACGGATGTGTGTGTGTGTGTGTGTGTGTGTGTGTGTGTGTGTGTGTGTGTGAGAGAGAGAGAGATATTTCACTTAATAGATTTACCCTTAGGACCAGTAGATTGAAAAATATACATGTATGTATCATATGGACTGGCTTCCATTTCATTAAGCTCTCACACTGGATGGGAAAGGGATCATTGTTTTCTTTTATGTCTTATGATTGTGTGATTGTCCTCCTACATGGTTAGTAATGCTTTTTCAAAAATAAACATTCTTATTGGAAAAAAAATGTAAAAGCCCAACTGCAGCGCAAAAGGTCATTGTGTCCATGGCTGCAACAAAGTGCCCAAAATGCCACCACGGTACTGAGATGTTAGCTAAACATTATGAAACACTGTGTGACATTTGTTTTTTAAATAGTACGTGCTGTAATGTCAGTGAAGAGAAGGAGTGGTTTTCTACTTACTGTAAGTTTGTGTTGTTGTGTGTCTTTTGAGCATCATCTCATGGTCACCATGCTGAATAACTTTACAGCAACAGGTAAAAAGCTCATAAATTGCTGACACCATTGTGCATAAAGTTGATTTTGGGCCAAGTGTCCCTAAGCTCGCTTCCAAACGTTAACGCGACAAGCAAGGAGACCCTAGACTGATAGGCTGTGGAGGCTTAAATTATACCACTGCCAGAGACGGTGTGTGTCCCAAAACCCACACAGGGAGCTCATCAGGAAGAGTGCACTATAAACACGTGAAAATCGGCTCATACAGATTTATGAGAATGGTCAAGAGTGCCTTCACTGTCCTGTTTTTCTTTGTAATGAGGACTCATTAGATTTTAAGCTCCAGTGTTAGCATCAGTAGCTGTACAGGAGTTAGCTATCAGTAAATTACCATGAAGGTGGTTCATCCAGCGCACACTGCCTTACCATTCCCAGCTCTGTAAGTGATAAAAATATATTTATTTGATTTGTTATATAAAACCAGCCACTCAAAAAATTCAAAGCTTTATACAGATAGCATGTACATACCCACCCAGGAGCAACGTCGGTAAATCTGCATCCAGCTTCACCAGTGATAAAATACACCCATCTTGGAAAATCACTACGTTTATTCTAGTTCTACTGCATTTCTTGTCATTACGTTTTTCATAGTACAGCATGGTGTTTTGCTCTCAGGAGAATTATCTGGCTGCGCTGGGTGCTTACTGATTATTTTTATATCTTAATGGATAAGTTTGTGTCGGCCCGCTTTCTTTATTTTTTATAATCTTTAATCAAAGGCAATAAAATAAAGCGACTGGTTTTGAGTAAATGTTGTGGCGGAGCTCTGAGGCCCTGAGCGAGTGAACCAGCGTGAGGACGTGTTTCTGATCGAGACTCTAAAGCTCCTCTATC
>CM075002.1:12412380-12434952 GCA_037576825.1 Pangasius krempfi | reverse complement strand
AACTACAAAGGAATTGTTTGACATCAAAAGAAGGTTTGTGTTGTGGAATGACTCCGTCAAAGCCCAGACCTGAAAACTGATTTCCACCAACATTCTCCACATAATTTGGCAAAAAAAAAAAAAAAGATTTTGAGCTCATTTGCAAATTGCAAACCTGATGTCAGCCTACTCAGGAGCGTGTGAGGGTGAGTAACTCACGATTCATTGCATGGACCTGCACGCTTGTTTGAGGTCAGGTAACTGTTTCTCGAGAGCAGTAAGTCTGAGCAAGCTGAAATTGGGTGTAGTGCATCTTGGTGCTGATCTTTAAGGGGAGGTTTGATGTTGACGTGATTACCTAAAAAACATGGCTGCCAGTCAGAGTTCAGCAGACATTTGACAGGGTTACCATTGAGCTATCATCACAAAACTATCTATGGTCTTTCTGTTGTTCTGTGTAAACTGGCAAGAACAGGCAGCTGCGGAGCTGTTTGTGAGGAGTGCCTTGACCCTGCAGATCACCACTTCCAGCTAATCTAATGATTATTCCCTGTAACAGTAACAACCAATTTAATAACGTATAAGGAATATCACTTTTAAATAGTAACGCAAGAAACTTGAAATTTGTGGATTTAAATGGATCTTTCTCTACCTCTTTATCAAAACTAGTCTAAATCATGTAGATGTTCATCCTTAATGTTAATAATGTAACTACATCAACTAAAATATCAGGCCCCTTGAATGAAATGTAATATGATGCTATAAAGTCGAAGGATTAGTATATTCCACTCACCAAGCAGGAGCTTTCGGCTTCTTCCCGTTTATAACGCTGGTGCTGTTATGAGCCGTATCTCCGTTTTTGTCCAGACCGCATTGTAAAGCCCTTTTACTTTTTATTTATTTATTTATTTTATTTTATTTTTAAAGGAATGTTCATCTCTCATTACCCACATTCGGTCTGATGGTTCCAGTTGGCTTCTTGTTATCTAAGCCAGACGTGTGTATGTTGCAAATTAAATCCGTCGATCTGTTTTTTTGCGTGTGGTACAGTGGCGTCAGTGCTGCTGCTGCTGCCCCCAGTGGTTTTACTATGGTATTACATTACAAGACAAAAAAAGTAATACCTAAAGCCAGAATTCACCGCACGCTAGTTTGTGTCATAAGCCAACAAAAGACAGTTAGAATTTTCTCCCCTGCTGGTAGACCTGTCTGCCGTTTCTTTCTGACATTTGTTTAACGTAGTGGCTAACACAAGACGGGAAGCAATGCTGAGTAAATGTTGAATGTTGACTAGGCTCAGGATGATTGACGATAGTATCGGGAATCTCTGAACGATCACGATGGCTATCAAGTCGGACGATTATACATCTCTGTGGGAAAGCGTAGAGTCTGCAGCTTTAAGATGGACAAAAATAAAGTTGTACTTTTTATTGTAAAGTGTTGTATCTCATAATGTGTGTTTCCTTTTAGCCTGTTTTTTTACCACTGTGAACTTTAATAACCTGCTGTCTGACATCAGAGCAGAACGAGCAACAAATCATCTTTCACTGATGCATCTTAGCTTCTCATGTCAGTTTTTGGCAAAATTGAAAGGTAAAGCTCTGCTCAGTTATCAAGGTTTTCATCTAGGATTGCTCTCAACCCTAACCAAGCATCCTCACAACATGCTGCCACCACCATGCTTCACTGTGGGGACGGGTGTCCTCAGGGTGATGCGCAGTATTGGGTTTCCACCAAAAGTAGAACTTTGTACAAAGGGAAAAAAGTTTGAACCTTTTTCCACACGTTTGCCAAGTCTTTTGGAAGACTCGTGTAGGGCTTTTGCCAAAAAGTTGGTACTTTGTACAGCAAGTCATGAGCATGGTCTCCTGTGAATGATGAGTCTAAAAGGCAAACGTTTTCTCACTTCAGAACAGCTCATGTCATGAAGCATGTGCAATATGCAGTGTTGGGTAATAAGGTAGTGGTTCTTAACATATGCAGACTATATTTTTAATAAATGTTGTGTCAGGTCAAGTCTCCATCCTGATTTTGGTCCACATCAAAGTCGATCCTAAACAGAGTCCATTCACTGCTTCCTGTCAAACAGTCAAAACCAAAGTTTAAAGACGATTCCACATGCTGAAAAGGATTCACCTGAATCATTTTCAAGTGTGTTTTATTCGAATTTCAGGCGTACGCATTAGTAATGAGAAGGGCAGTGGAGGCATCCCTGTCTGAGTTTTCCACTTGTATTGAACCTGACCATTTAACCTCTTCATGTTCTTCACATACCATTGTAAGTGAAGAATGTGAATGGTTTAGAAAGGACAAAGACGTCAAATAGAAGATTTCAGTGTTAGTATTTCAGTCTCATGGATTCTGTGTGTGTGTGTGTGTGTGTGTGTGTGTGTGTGTGTAGCTGTAACTGTTATTCACACCATTGTATGTTCTGGTCAGAGGTCAGTAGATCACAACCTTTTTTACTGAGGTTAAATGGTCAGGTTCAGGATTAAATGCCAAAATACAGCTCTTCTGTCCTTCCAGGCAGGGCTCTGAGTGCATGACTGCGCTTCTGTAATTCATCCAGTGCCAAGAGTGTTTTATTAAAGCTGCAGGGGAATCAGGGCTGGCTTTGGTTCAGACAGACACGCACGCACACCACACACACACACACACACACACGCACGCACACCACACACACACACGCACGCACACACACGCACGCACACACACACACACACACACACAGCTTTGTTGGACTCACTCAGACTGTGCTGTGCCTTACAGCTATAAATAGCTCTAATGGTCTTTTTGAATGACCTAAGGAAGGGGGTGTGTGTGTGTGTGTGTGTGTGTGTTTCTGTGTGTTTTGTAGTGGAGGTTGCTGAAAGAGTAGGGCAGTGTGATGACCGTAAGAGGGAATTAAGGCTGGATTTGGACTGCGTTTGACTTGCCTTTGGAGATCAGCATGATGACATTTTCGATCTCCGTACATTCAGTAATACGTGTGTGTGTGTGTGTGTGTGTGTGTGTGTGTGTGTGTGTGTATATATATGAGTAGTATAACTCCTTTAAAGGGAAGAAGTGCTGCTGTGTTTACTGCTGATGCTGTGTGCTGCCATGTTGATTTGACGTCACTTGCTGCGGTCCCAAGTTCCTGTGTAGGAACTGAGGGAGCGGTTTCTTTGTTTCTTTGGGAGGGGGCGCTGTGAGACGTGGGGGTATTAATGGGGGAGAAACCATATCGCCACGATTCTGGTACTGATTTGCTTTTCAGTGCTGTATTTTCATTATTCCTGTGAGAAGATTTGATTATGTAGAATTTTTAGCAGCCTCAGATTTCAGGAGCTTCTTTTCTCAGTCTCCAATGTCCAGCAACGTTCAGCGGCATTGTAATGAAGTAGTGGAGATGACGTTGCACACATTGGCTCAAAGTCCCAGAATGCAGTGCAGCCATGTCGCAGTCAAGCTGAGTTACGGCAGAGACTTGGCTGCTTAGCGATTTACGAGGTGGCGAGCGCGATGGTGTTGATGGAGGTATTAGCGTGAAGTGTGTGCAGATGAGGAGGTGAGAGAGCTGGACAGACTAAATCAGTAAAGCGCTGCTGCATCGCTCTGTTTAGGTAGAGATGAAACAAAGGCACCGCTGTCAGCATGTAGGCAGAAGGTATTGTGGGTAATGTAGGAAACAGTTAACCAAAGTGAAAACAGACCAACACTTCAGTTAAAAAATGATGAAGATTAATTTGCGAGTGGTTGTGGTGATCTTTCCTGTGATGTGATGCAGTATGACGGCTGGTCCGGGTGGGAATGAATGGAGAACATGAATTTCTTTGCCGTGTCCACAGTGGTCTCATGCGTGAAGCATTAGAGACAGAAACGTTGTCCAGACGTATTGGTATTGATGGGATGCTAATGACTCTGTGCTTGCACTGAATCTAACACTTTGCCAATCTCTTTAATAAAATCTGTGTCTTGTGTGTTTTCTTTTCTTACTGTGCTAACGTCCTCATCCGGGCTTTAGCTCGATGATACCGAGTCCATGACCTGCTGAACTAGCATGAGGATGTGTGTTTGATAGAGACTACAGAGCTCTTCTTTAAGACGCTCTGAATAAATGTAGATGTATATAACTACTGTAAAGTGAGCTCATTAGCTCTTTCTTTACTGATTATTAGAACGTACTGATGTCTGTAATCAGAAAATAACAAACATTTGCCTATTTTTAAAAAAATTTTTTATCTTTACTCTAATAATGTAGACATGTGGTTAGAAATGATGCGTTATTAGGTGGGAAAAATGCACAGCATTGAAGTGTTGAGGTTGCGTGGGTGTTTGTTTTGGTGCGGTGGATTTCCTGGTTGTGGTTGGCGTTTGATTTTAAAAACCTCTCATTAGGCCTGGGTTGACTTTCGATATTATTGAGGAATCTCTTAAAGGTGGATGTATTTCAGTACCTTATACCTCCAACTCCTTGACCAGCTCCTTTTGTTGTTGTTGTGGGGTTCAGTTGGAACTTTTGGACCAGTGTTTAATTTGTGTCTCCTTCCTGATGCAGCGTCTGTGTGTACCCAAGGTTATTATGGAACCGGACATGTGGAGGTCCAGGTTTTTGCTTTTCGGAGGTCTTGGCTGAGTTGCTTGAATTTTCCAAAGTATCAAGAGCAAAAAGTCACTGGCTCTAAAGCCCTGAAATACAGCCACAAGTGCACTCGTAATTAGGACGACTGGCCAATCAGAAGCTTCTGCAATCTTCCAGAGTGTTTAAAGAGAAAGTCAACTTGATGTATCTAAACTTTTGACCCACTGGAATTGTGATGTAGTGAATTAAAGCTGAAATAAATTTGTGTCTAAACCGATTTAAAAAGTCCACTGATGTGAAGAGAGCTCTATCTGACTTGCCAAAAGAAATGTATGGTAACATATGAAATGTGTCGATTGTGGAAAAACTGCGATTGAATATCTTTGGCCTAGGTGTGTGTCAACCTTTGGCCTCATGTCACGCCTGTGTTACTGAATTAATGAATTATTGATTGAATTAGAAACTTGAATATTTTGAAGTGCTCCTTTCCTGTTTATAAGTGCTTTTTTTCATTGACCAGCACGGCTCTTGTTTCCTCTCTTCACTGAACCTTCAGATGGAGTAGATATTCATGTAAACACCTCAGTCGGAATAGAGTAAAGCGATCGAGGTGCAGTCTGACTGAATGAGGCGTGTAATGCTTTTAAAAATGACAGTCGTGTAAACCTGTGTCTCAGACTGCTTTCAGCGTGTGTGTTCTGTGCCTGTGTGTATATAATATATTCAGAGATTTCAGTTTCTTTAGTTGAATATACTGCTGTGGTGTGTTCTGCCGTGGAGAATCATGTTGCATGTGGTAATTTTGGGAGAAATTGACTGCCGGTCAACATTCTGTCTGATACACTCCCACAGTCCTGATCAAGTGGAGAATCTTATTATACAGTTCAACTATAATTAAATGTTAGTCAAGAATCCATCTTTCTTGAATCTACCTTTGGATAATGCATTCGACGTGTCAGTTCTTATTTACAGAAAGATGTATAATATTTGAAGCTTGAAGCTACAGAAAGGATTGCGCACAGTCACGTGAAGTTACTGCCGGTATGACTGCATGTAGGTGGGAGCTGAAATTGATGAATTTCTTTCTCTCCCTTTTATGTCTTGTTAGACCCCAAGCCCAATGGACCAGGTGGGGAAGATCAGGGGCCAGCATTATGGAGCAGGAAACCCTTACTCTCAGCAGCAGGGGCCTCCACCAGGGGCCCAGCAAGGGCCTGCTTACCCTGGGCAAGGCTATGGGTCCCCAGGACCACAGAGATACCCAATGGGCATGCAGGGACGTGCTCCTGGAGCTATGGGAGGCATGCAGTATGGACAGCAGGTGAGTTCTGATCTAAGATGGCTGACTAATTTGATTTTAGGAATTGGGATCAGGTGACCTCACGGTCACCCTGCTGGATTTACTGAGCGGTATCAGTATGCCTTCAGTGTGCTGTGATGTGCTATGCAACGATAGACGTATAAAAATAAAATACTCTATTCTACATTGTCCAGATCATCGAAGAAGTTGGCTAGCTTGATACAGCTGTTTACTTACCTGACCAAAAATGACAGTTTTTAAACCTTTCACGTGCCACAGCTTTGTTTCAGCGATCCATCCAGCGCCGAAAGACTAACAGTAAGTCCTCAGACTCTGGCTGCTGTTCGGAGATGAAGTGTGGATTAAACACCTAAATTTCTGCAGATTTGGCAATGTCTGTGCTGACTTCAGATCTGTGTATATTTTTCCTGGGACGTGTCTCAGACGTAACTGAATCCTCCACAACTGCTTTCCTGCAGATGTTCATGAACGTAGCGGCTATGAGAAACGGCTCACGTGGCTGAAACAGGGCAACAGTTTGGCTGAAAGTATGAGTGGAATTAGTCTACCCTGAAATTATCACTATCAGTGGAAATCCTGGAAGTAAAGCAACAATAATGTGACGCCAAACACACTGTAGGGTTCTGGGGAATGAATACCAGTATGCCAGTGTCCACGTTCCACAGACTGAAAGTCCTGGATGTGAAGCTTTTGGTCATTGCAAAAGTGTAAAAAAAAAAATTCATGCTGATTATAGTAACTGCTTATAGGGTTAGGAGTTGCAGACCTGGTGGATTTCTTCATCTTCTATCCTTTGCATGCCAAAAACCAGTTGTGTTAATGAGTATTAGTGTCTTCTGTGCAGAGTAAGGTGCTGCTTCCCAGGCTGTCTGCAGGGGGTTAGCTCATTGGTTGTGCTTTGGAAGTTCAACAGGAAATGAGGTGAAAGTTGAGTGTGATTGAACTTTGGGCAGAGAGAAAAGAAATCTGAGTGGTGTCTGTAGATCTTTCACTTTTTCAGTCAAATCAGTAGACACTCCATATGTGGATGATTTCTCACAAATAAACACACCATTTTTGCTGTCTTTTGCTTTGGAACATAAACGGTCAGGTCTGGAATTACAGTGAGTTATTAGAGACTTATTGTGAACATTTTCTGTATTTTTCTGATACTGCTCAGATAAAATGTCATTGAAAATGGTAAAGTAGATTGTTTATTAAAAAAAAAAAATAAACAGCTTTCAACCATTCATATGTACATTTACTAAATACTCAAGTTCTGGTAAATATTCACCACTTTTCTCATGACAGAAACATGAAAGATGGTTTTTTAATTTTTTTTTTAACTAGTGTCAGTGTAAGAATATTTGGAATTAACATTATTTGGAATTAACATTTAAAAGCTCCCCATGTATCCTGATGAGACTGAATATTACGGTAATGAGAATTTAATTTATATCCCTTGCAGTGCATCAGTGTAGAGTGCCTTACTTAATTATTGACTGCAACCTGGAATTAAACTGGACTTCAGTAGAATATTTACCATTTAATTTACACAACATGTCTAACATTAGAAGGTGCAAAACATTTTATTTATTGTGACAAAACATTCGTTAACTGCATAAGTATTCACCCCCCTGGGATGTCTCTCACATGAGCCTTGCACATCCAGATCCCAATCTTTTTGCCTGTTTTTTGGCAAAATTGCTTAGATTCTGTCAGATTAAATGGTGGTTGTCAGATTCTCAATTGGATTGAGGTCTGGGGTTTGACTGAACCATTCTAACTCGTACAGGTTGTTGGTTTTGAGCCACTCCACTGTAGCTTTGGCAGTGTGCTTAGGGTTGTTGTCCTGTTGGAAGGCAAACCTCTGCCTGAGTATCAAGTCTCTGGCAGATTGGAACATATTTTTATCTTGGATTGTCCTACCTTTGACTCCGTTCATCTTGCCCTCAACCCTGACCAATTTCCCAGTCCCTGCTGATGAAAAGCATCCCCACAACATGATGCTAACCCCATCATGCTTCACTGTGGGGATGGTGTTCTCAGGGAGAAGAGTTTGCTTTCCACATTTGCGGAGTCTCCAGAATGCCTTTTGGAAAGCTCATGTTTAGGGCTGCAGTGACTAACAGCAACCTTCTTTATCATTTATTTGGAATTTATAATCCATGCTCCATGCTCTCTTCACTTAGACTAAAAATACATTTGATTGAAGTCTGGAGCATGTTACAAAAGATTTGAAGTCTGCCATTTTGAATTTTAGCCAAAACATTTATTATTATTATTTTTTTTATATCTTCTACAAAATTTGTCCAGGCATCACAAAATATGGTAGACAGCATCGTGAGACCAATCTGAGCAAAACTTGTTTTTCTAATCTTTGTTACGTGGGATGTTCTAACACCAAACTTGTCACAAATATGAGGCAATATATCAGCAACAGCAACTGAATCGGGGGAGCAGAAGCCGGTCTCCCGGGTTTCCTCTGCGGCTGGCTTGACCATGCTCGTATGCTAAAGCATGGCTGGATTCGCTGACGAAACAGAAGTGTGCTGGAAATATTTTATATTGACCATTAATTAAAGAAGTGACATTGGTTATTAATTTGATTTCGGATCAAGAAAAGGTAGCACGAGCAGCTTCAATTTGAGAAAACCCCTCTGTGATGCTCCTCCTCATGGCTTCATGCAGTGCCATAAAATATGACTAATAAATGAATCCATGAGATTCACATTGAAAATTTTCGGCCTCATCACCTTTGCATGTTTCTCGAAGCATTATAAATTCAGGTTTAGGTTCTGCCTACTCATCCCATAGTGTTGTTCTCCTGTTCCACATTCCGGGAGGCGTGGCCACATATTTCACTTGGTAATTCATGTTCGTAACCTCAGCACCATCATGAGACCAACCCAAACGAAACTTTTTTCCTCTGATGTTTGATTTGTGGGATGGTTCCTCTATAACGCCCAAATGTGTTTGATGGCTAAGTTGCCAAACAGGAAGTGGGGGTATATTCTGGCATGGAGTGACCAGAAAATAGATTTTAAAACTATATTAATATATTACCAGATATTAAAAACATACCACACTGTTTTTATAAGTCAGTATACTAGCACACTACGACATTCAGCAGCAAACAGGAGCTGGAAGATTCCCCCAAGTCTTTAAGGTGTCTTTAAGGCTTCCTGGGAGGTTATAATGCGACAGCCAGTGAGTGGTGTTTCATTACAGCGCGCTGAATCGTCATACGCTGCTCAGAATGGATCACATCAACACTGTTATTAATGAGTTATTAATTATAATCAATTGAAAATGCACTTATTCAGGCAGTGCTTATATTTGTTGTGTCGAAAATGTATCGAGGCACCAACGCATCGTCATGGAATTAGAGGGTTTTTTTTGTTTCGTTACACCCGTACTAAATTTCTTTTTTGTCAGGTTATTCAAAGTTTTTGCAGCCTTGTACACTGCCATATATACAGAGCATAAAAGCCTGTTCTGATATGAAGACAAAGGTGCATGGCGGACAGTTCTAATTACAAACTGATTTGAAGAGTATGTCAGTTTGGCTTTTAGCGTGTACAGTGCTGTGAAAATGCACCCTCTTCTGATGTCCTCTATTTTTTGCATATTTCTCACACTAAATGGTTTCAGATGCTCATACAAAATGTAATACAAGACCATGAGGAAACAAGCACAGTTGTTAAACGATCATTTCATTTATTGAAGGTACAAGGTTAAGCAGCATCCATATTATCTGTGTAAAAAACATCATTGCCCCTAAACTTAATAACTGGTTGTGCCACCTTTAACTGCAACCAAATGCTCCTGATAACCAGAGAGCAGTCTTTCACATCGCTATGGAGATCAAAACTGTCCTTTGCAGAATTGCTAGAATTCAGCCACATTGGAGGGCTTTCGAGCATGAACTGCCCATTTAAGGTTCTGCACCAGCATCTCAATTGAGTTCAGAACATTGTCTAGGCCACCCCAGAACCTTCATTCAGTTTCTTTTGAGCCATTCAGAGGTGGACTCACTATTGGGCTTCAGGTCCTTGTTTTGCTGCATGACCCAATTGTGCTTGAGCTTCAAATCACGGTCTGAAGTTCTAAGAAGGGCTTAGGTAACACTAGACCAGTGTATATTTACCCTTAGTTTATTTATGCAGATCGGGGACGTACGTTACAGAGAACTGAGGTGTTGCTACGAATAACTTGATGAATGAAAAATGAATTTTTTTTATTTTTTGGGGAGGAACACATGATAATTGAACTACCTACGCAGACAATTTTTAGCAGTGGGGTAACAGCACATTGCCCCAAGTCATGATTAGTCAGCACCATGCAGATGCAGCTTGCGATTTGCATTCCAGCTCAACATTTTTGCATGCAGTTTTGTGCCTCTAGCAATCCCATATTTTTCCTTTTGAAAATGAATGGCTGCAAAATATTGGAATTTGCTTTGTGTGCATAAACCCTCAAAGCCATAGTTAGTTAACGCATGGCCAAGCATTTGCTTAAAGTCTTTTGCCCAAAAAATTCAAGCCCTTTTTTCATAAGCTTGGAATTAATAAAAGTTTCCTCATGTTTGTAGTGAGCCTCAGCAGTGATTGGAAGGGCCTTTGAGCCTTTTATTTGTCTTTGAACACAATGTTCAAGTTGTTCTACTTCTAAAGTCCATGTCTACCATTGATGGGTTGTTTGGACAAGAGGAAAGAAAAGCCTTATTCATGCAAAATCTGAATCTTGTCTTGCCTTTTTGGTTTTCAGTGGCTAGAATGAGGGTGTAAAAGTGTTGGGAAAAGAATTTTTACAAAGAATTCTATTTCATTCTAAGATTTTGTTTTAAGTATAAACTTTTATTTCAGAGAGTTTTTTTATTGCATGAGTGTTTTGTTCTTTGGTACTGTACTGTACTGTTCCTCTTCTTCTTCTTATTTATCACTATAGATGGGTTATGGACAGCAAGCCCCAGGAACTTATGGCCAAAGCCAAGGAGGCTACTACAGTCAGCAGAACCCTCTTACTCCCCACGGAGGCCTTCAGCAGGGTTCATACCCTCAGCAGCATTCCAGTGGCCCCGGCTCCCAGCATCCATACTCCCAACCTCCATCAGGTCCTTCTCTGTCCCAGGGTGGGCCTCCTTACTCCCAGCAACCCCAGGGCCAGTCTTCATACCCCCAGCCTCCGCATTCCCAGGCTGGCCAGGCACCTTTTCCCCAATCCCAGGCTCTTTCTCAGTCCCAGGGTACACCTCAGTCAGCTCAGGGCCCTCAGCAGCAGCAGCCCGGATTCCCCCAAGCACCGCCTGTTTCCGGGCAGCCTGCTCCTCCTCCTCCTACTCAGCAGCAGCAACAAGGTGCAATGCAGCAGCAGCCCAGCGTAGGGCCTCCTCAGCAGTCCCAGCAGCCCATGGGTCATGGTCCTCCTCCTCAGGGGCACCAGCCCTCACCCTATTCACAAACCCCACCAACACAGCCGCAGCAGCAGACACCCTTCCAGCGCTTCCCACCTCCACAGCAGGTAAGGAGTTCTTTTCTCTCCTCTCTGTCAGTCAGTCACAGGAACGTCAAGTTTCCACTGGGTGGTGCGGCTCAGTAAATTACCCATAATCCTCCACATTGGCACTCCAAGAACTGCCATGCTGTACTTAAGTACCCGAGCAGAATTTAGTTATCTGCTTGGTACCGTGTGAGCGGAACTGAGACGATACAAGTGCAGACCATCGACTGATCAAAGAATGTCACTGGCTGGAAATGTACGGTAGATTAGTGTCTGTAAAAGTTTCTCTTTTTTTAATTCCTTTTTTCTGGTGGAATTAGGAGGCCAGCAATTGAAATTAAGCACCAATTTAACGATATTTACTTCAGTTCAGTGCAGTTCAATTTTATTTGTGTAGCACTTTTAACAGTGTACACTGTTACACTGGTACACAAGGTAGCTTTACAGAAATATATGATTCCGGATATAAATTTTAAATGTATAAATTTACCCATAATGCTCAGGACAGATATGATATAGCTTGATCTTAATTTCCATGTAAAGTCCGCCATCTTCTATGGAGGGCAAATTCCACATGGCTTGCACTCTGCATAGGACATAATAGAGCTGAGCACCTTACCTAGTGCACTTATGAATAGTGGAGAAAGACATTTGAGATTCAGCCCCAGAAGCTGCACAGATGCTCCCTCCACTATTTTCACTAAAGATTAAAGGCACGCTTAGCACTGTTTGGGAGTGTTACTACTTGTGCCTATCAAGTCACCACTCAGAGCCTTCCAGAGAAGTTCTTCCTACATTTCATAGAGTTTTATGATGGGAAACTGACACACACACACACACACACACACACACTTTACTTTAATTATATAGCACAATTAAATAAATAATAATAAATTTATAAAACAAACATTAACTTGAAATATCCACACACACAGGGCCAGGACCTAGATTTGGACTGGTTGCCGAGCTGAGGTGAAAGGCGGAGCTAGGGGACTTTTTTCACTCCCAGTGACGTTTTTTCTCAAGTGTGTGCAAACTACAGCTGTAATATCTCCTCAGCAGATAGTGACGATGATGATAATCTGCTATTTTATGAGGTTTCATGGCAGGTTTGCAGGTTTGCTCCATCCATTTGTATTTATCGCCCTCTCTTTTTCTTCTTTCCTTTAAGGAGCTGTCCCAAGACTCCTTCAGTTCCCATGCTTCCGGTCCTACCTCGAACCAGCCCATGGCCTCCAGTAAGAGTGGTACAGAGGACAGCATGCAGGGCCGTCCTTCAAGTCTGCCAGTGAGTTCCTACATGTCTATTCAACTTTGACCAATAAAATGCTTGCTATGGATAATGTTTAATATTACCAAATCACCGTCTTGATTAGCTCTCATTTTTAATTTACATTAACTAATTCTCCTTGCTGCTGTCTTGGAGTCCAGTGTCCTTAACACGTCCTCGTCCACTTTCTCTCATCATTTCCTCTCGGCAGAATCCTCAAGCGCCATCTTAAGGACCGATCAATTCCTCTGTTAGCTCAAGCGAAGTTTGTTAGATGAACCGTCAGAGGGACGAGGGACGAGGGAACGAGTTAGCATAGACGTAGGCTTCAGCAGCAGGACTGCTCATACACCACTGCAGTCTGACACGCTTCCTTTTCAGTAAAACAGACGTTCTCGGAGTGGGGTATGTGAAGCGAAGCTCGGGGCTCTGTGATTTTCATTCCATAGGCATTATGTTTTTGGCATGTGCGCCCGTGCGCCCGTCCGAGATTCACGTCAGCATGATATCTCAAGAGCGAGTGGTTGAATGTTTGTAGGATTTATATGGAATTGTCATCGTAACCAGCCGTTCAGGTTCATTGATTAGGGTCAAGGTCACAGCAAGGTCAAATGTCTGAAGGTTTTTCTCCAATAGCTTCCTTCCTGTTTGTCGTAACGAGTCAACAGTGGTGCACATTTCTGATTTGCAGTATATATGTGCAGTACACTGACCCTGGCAACCCTGCACACTGAACTTTATTAACGTGACACTGATGCACTCCCTGCTTTAGATTAGATTCTGAGATCATGTCCAGGGAAATTTTCTGATCTTTCTGGAATGTGACACAACTGAAGTAAATCTGGTTGTTGTTTTTGTTCTCACATTAGATAGAAAGCTGTCCAGGGCGTCTGGTTCAGTTTAATAGTTACATTCTACAAATTGCTGTTTGTTATAATTTGTGAAAAATGACTTCCTTTTCCTTTTTATTTATTTATTTTTATTATAAACCAGAGTAATTGTGTGTGTAGATCACTAAAGAGTGCTTCCATGTTGTCTCTTCCTCTCCTTGTTCAGCAAGTGGCCACTAAAGTGATGAACGTGTTACTCACTTCCGAGTTGTGAGGGGAAGTCATCAAGGGCATGTTAAAGACTTGTCAAGTGGGACGTGTGTGTGTGAAGAGAGAGAGAGAGAGAGCGAGAGAGAGCGAGAGCGAGAGAATTGGCTAGAAACTGCATATGTCTGCCTGTGAGGAAATTTCATGGCACTGCAAGTGAAGGTTTTTTCCCCTGAATATTGGAGCTTTGTGTGAAATGTAAAAAACACTGGTGGCTTGTCCTGCTCTGTGATTGGATGAACAGTGCAGTTTGGATGAAAGGATTTGCATTCTAGCATCCTGAATGTGTCGGTGTATGTGTTTACTTGCTTTTTATTGGTTGGCAAATTACAGATAACTCGGTCAGATGTGATCACATCTGGAGTAGCAGAAGACAGGAGGAGGGAAAGACGAAGCATGAAAGAGAGTCAGTGTATCATCTGTGCCAGTGAGGGATGCACTCAGGATGTGATTCCCTCTCCTTTTATTTACTTCTTGTATTTATTTATTTATTTATTTATTTATTTATTTATTTATCTTGCGCAGAGGCAGTACTGGGTTATTTTTTCTGCTAGGAATCCCTTGGGCTGGAGGCCTTTACCTTCACCACCAAACACTCCACCACCAAACACTCCTGACTGACCTGAGCCCGTCATGCTCCATAAGCTACATCAGCACCACCCGTGCACCTCTTCATCTGTTTCATGCCACCACACCGCCGTCTTTATGTCCGAAAGATTCTGGACTGACTGATCAGCATCGATATGCAGTGCTGTGGGATGTGACAATGGCCATCGGACAATAACGTTATTTAATTCTAATCTGTTCCTGAGGGCCCTGATCACCACAGATGATGGTTAGCAGCAGTCATGGGAGAAAAGTGCATAGCAGTGAAACTCTGTTCTGTGCAGTGAGCACTTATTACTGGGTATCTTGGCTGATAACTTCAGCTATGTGAGAGATATGTTGAGCTAGTAAGATAACGGGAGAATTACACGAACAGTAATGAAGTAAATGTGGTTATCGTTCAGTCATATCGACTTGCATACAACACCTGTCTAAACAAATATCCCTGAAAATACAACTGCTAACACAGGAATCTTCCCGCAGGTAGGTCTCGCTAACGCTAGTTATTTAGGTCGCTTCCCAGGCTAAAGAGTTGACTGGCTAGTAACATCATTAGACTTTTGTTTCTATTTTATAAAGCTTGATAAAGTGATACAGCTGTTTACTTAACACAACCAGAGACGGCAGGTTTTTAAAAAAAAAATCTTTTTCAATCTTTCAAGTGCCACCCATCCAGCGATGACGTACCGCTAGGCTTCTGTACTTCTCTCTCTCGCCGCTGCACAGAGATGCGCTGTGGGTTAAATGTATGTAAATGTCTGCCGATGTTAGACTTGGCAATGTCTGTGCTGACTTCAGAGCTGTATATGTTTTTCTTGGCTTTTGGAACGAAGTAAAGCCCATGACCAGCGTGTTTCTAGGTGTCACTTCTCAGAAGTTCTTGAATTCTCCGGCATTGCGTTTCTGTTGGTGGTCGTAAATTAATATCATAAATATGAGAAAAAGATCATGTGACTGAAACCGGTCACTACGACACTATACTATACTGTATGCTTTTTGCACCATCTAGTTCAGGCATCAGTAAATGGCGGACCGCGGCCCTGTCGTGGACCAAGTGACTGTTTTAACCAGACCCTGACCCTCTGAGCCGTGGGTGCAGAACAATAATTTATGTCTACTTCACTAAACTGAGTCACTCAATCAGTGTCTACAGTGCAGACTAACTGCAGCCTGTCAATAACTTGAGTTGCACTGGAACTATTCAGGGCATCGTATAGCAACGAACATGTAGACATTTTCACATTAAAACTCCTGCGTCATGATGGCCAAAAAAAAAAAAAAGTAAAAATAAAAAGAAGCGGGAACACAGTCAGACTCGGCCCTTTGTTAAGGGGAAATTTTACTGAACCTCTAGTTCAGATTTGAATTCAGCGCCCCTGATCTAGTGAATACAGAATACACTCACTGGCCACTTTTTCACAGTACACCTGCTTATTCATGTGATTTAGATAATCAGCCAATCATGTGGCAGCAGCACAGTGCATAAAATCCTGCAGATACAGGTCAAGAGCTTCCCTTCAGGTTCACATCAAATCTCAGTGACTTTAAATACGGCGTGGTTGTTGGTGCCAGACAGGCTGGTTTGAGTATTTCAGAAACTGCTGATCTCCTGGGATTTTTTTCCCCAGTCTTTAACTGTCCAGTTTCAGTGAGTCTGTGCCCAATACAGCCTCAGATTCTTGCTCCTGGCTGACAGGAGTGGAACCTGATGTGGTCGTCTGCTGCTGTAGCTCATCCACCTGAAGTTTTGACATGTTGTGCTTTCTGGGATGCTTTTGTTGTCACCATGGTTGTAAAGAGTGATTACTTGAGTTACCATAACCTTCCTGTCAGCTCAAACTGTTCTCCTCTCATCAGCAAGGCGTTTCCTCCCGCAGAGCTGCTGCTCACTGGATGTGCAGGAGATCAGCAGTTTCTGAAATACTCGAATCAGCCTCTCTGGCACCAACCACCATGCTACGGTCACAGAGATCACATTTTTTTCCCCATTCAGATGTTAGATGTGAACATTAACTGAAGCTCTTGACCTGCATCTGCAGGATTTTATGCACTGTGCTGCTGCCACGTGATTGGCTGATTGGATAACTTTGTGAATAAGCCGGTGTACAGGTGTTCCTAATAAAGTGGCTGGAGAGTGTTTGTTGTTTTAGCACTCATTTTTCACCTTAAACCTTCTGATCCAGAAGAGGGGAAAGATTTGTCTGCCAGAAGCCTCCAAAGGGACGCAGTAGTTCTGTTTCTATACAGTATTTCGCGCTCTGTCTCACCAGGACATTGAAGATGTGGAAATGCTTCTTTATTTTTTTTTTCTTCTGTTTTATACTGAGGTCATGTTTAACACATGGGGGAAGAAAAAAACCCTGAGAGTTTTAGTCAAACTTTTTCTGCTCTAACAAGCTGGTGTTCTTTTTTTGCAAGAATATTGAAAGCATGAGATAATTTTCCCCCAGAAGTGGAAAGGTGGAGTGCAAATCAAACTGTTCTGCCTTCAACAAACTACCGGAGTCGGTAAATGGTTGTGTCAAGAGGCAGTGGTGGTATCCAGCCAGCTTTTGTATGGCACTAGTTCAGAGCAATGTGATCACCTCAGCTAACACGAGTGCTGTGTGTTTAGTCACATGCTTTTATTCTTTTCCCTGCATGGTCAGGCCCTTCACCTGAAAGTATTGAAGAATCGTGCTAGAACACAGAACCTCCAAGTCTACATGTGTTCATCTGTGATCCACATCAGACAAATGTAAAGAGAGAATAAATCCTGAGAGTATTGAGCATTCAGGAACCTGAAACTAAAAACCCATGACAGACTGAGGAGTAAAATGCTGGTGCATTGAAACGGGCTCAACTCGTTCAGCTTGTTCCCTCGTTGTTTTTGCTTTGCTTGGCAGTGTGCGAGTGTTCAACTGCACCACCTGGTTTTTAAAACAGATCTGAGTACAGTGGTAGTGTTTCCTGGAGTTTCCATTGTTTCAAGAATTGTTTTAAAAGTGTTTAATTCCACGTTGAAAGAAATGCTAGGCATTCCTTCATGATTGAGAGCGAGCTGCGGGGTCCAAGCATTCCTTGCACATATTGCCACAATTGGCCAGTTTTTGCCATATTACACAGAACAAGAAAGTGACCATAAATAAATATAGTTGTAAAGATTTGTGACTGTCATCATTAAAAATCCACTTACAGATTAGCACAAAGATGCAGCACACCAAATTTCAGCTCAGTCAGACTTCCTGAGTCCTGCGGAAACTTTGAACAAGGTGTTTAAATTGTGTTCGGTTGAGTACCGTCTCTTATGTTTTGCTTCGAATAAACCAGGCTCTGTCACACTAGGATTACTTGGCATATGACAGCTATTTTGTTTCCAAATTTTAATATTTTTTTCATCATCATGGAGGTTCTCACACTGAGTAATTTGACACCAACTTTGTGAAAATGGACAAAACTCCTATGACTAGTGCACCAAGGTAGGTTTTGCATATTATGCAAATTACCATAATTTATGCAGGTGTGGAGTGGGTGGGGCAAAATGTTCCATAAGTGAGATTTTTGTGGTTTCAGCCAAAGAATCAGGAGAGAAAACAGAGTTTTGTTTTTTTTGTTTTACTCTAGTTTTTTTATTTAAATAAAACATTTTATTTAAAAATACATTAAATATAATTATTATTAAACGTTTTTAAAATTTTAATAAGTTGAATGATTAAGTACAGAAGTGTAACAAAAGACATCAGCTGTTTCCAGTCAGTTTGTAATTTAAAATAAACTTTAAAAGTTAGTATGGTATCCACAATATCTCAGAAAAGCACAGTGTGACATAATTGGTCATGATATCGGTATTATATTATATTGCCCAGCCCTACTGTACACCTTATTTTACAAGAGACATGCTTGTATTAACACGTAAAAACATGAATAGCGCCCCCTTTTGGCCAATTTGAGTCAACTTCTGTAGAGGGATCTAACCATTCAAGTTTTGTGATCATAGCTCAGTGATAACGATGTGAAATGCAGGGTGAAATCTGATTGGCTGATGTTGGTCATTTTTTTTTTTTTTTTTTTTTAAGTACTTAGGACATCATCGAAAATCTGCTTGTAGCACAGAAATGAAGTACAGCAAATTTCAGCTTGATCTGACTTGCGGTTCCTGAGAAATGATCTGACCTTAGCTCCACCCCCTACGTATGACCCCGCCCCTAACATTGAGGCATCATGCGAGAAAATTTGGTGTTTTGATATGTAAAGGTCTTGGCTGCCCATCATGTTTTAGACCAGAATCAGAATAATAATAAGAAAAAGCCTGACAACTCCACTTCGTGCTTGTATCACTCTTCTTCTTCTTCTTGTATTACACCACAGCGTGGTTGAATGCTTGAATCTGATTGGTCAGATTGGTCTGATTTGGTTATTTCTGTATAACAGCGCGGCTCGGACCGTAGCTCCGGATGTAACATGAACGACAGGTTTATATTATCGCGCTCATTCTAATACGTTGCTGTTTCTATAGTAACCGCTCATTCACGGGGACGTGTACGGCGGACGCTCCACATAATCCAAGACTAATAATACATTTTAAAACTGTGTTAAAGTAAAACATATAATTGTTCAAGTGATGTTTCTTTTGTAGACATTTATTTAGCATTGATGGAAGGAGTCTAGGTTGAAAAGTTTGTAAAGTTTCACAGCTGAGGAGAGTCTTCAGGACAGACGAGTTTCTCTGTAAAATGACGGTCTGTGTTTTTGAGTGTGTAAGTGTGAGCGGGAGTGTGTGTAAGTGTGAGCGGGAGTGTGTGTAAGTGTGAGCGGGAGTGTGTGTAAGTGTGAGCGCGAGTGTGTGTGTGTGTGTGAGCGCGAGTGTGTGAGAGAGGCTGGTGAGAGAACAACAGTTTATCGCTGCTAACTTGTCTCTCGGATGTTCCACAGCGTTAAATCCGACTGTAAACTGTTAAAATTTTGCGACATGTTGTTTGTTACTAAATTAAACATTTAATTGTCATAAGCGGAATAATGCACTCTAGGCCATGTGGTTATACTAAAATAATCTACTTGAAGGGTTGGGGGTGGGCTGTGGTTAGTGTCACGCCTCCAGGCGGTAACACAGAGCTGCATGATGTGTCTGTTATTCCTTTCATACAGCACCACAAACACAAGTCACTCTTTAGAATAGAAATAGGGACATCAGAAAGGCTTGTTTATGCAGATTAATGGACTGATGCTGCCATCTTGTGGTATAATATAATATTGCATGTTGTGTGTTACAATGCAACACACCTCCCTTTTACCCGTAAACTGTTAATGTTGCAGGACTGTCTGAAGATGCGTATGCATAAGAACTGGCATGACACATTAGCATGGCATGTTCAACAGGTGTTTAATCATTTGTATGAATTGAGAAAAGAGTACTTTTTTGAAATAATAGGGCTCTTCAGAAAATAAATAAATAAATAAATAAATAAATAAATCTTCCAATTGGACCCTGACAACATGGGCCTTTCTGGCTTTTTCCACATGGCTCATTAATTTTATTAAAACCGTAGTCCGTTAGCATTACGTAAACAACTGCAAAAGCCATTTCTCATTCATGTTGCCATCTTGTGGTATAATATGATGATATAATATGCACATATTGTTTATGACGGAAAAAAACAGCAAATAGCAGTGACATTTGCTCGACTTTGGAATTTTATGTTGCGGGCCCACATGGAGTTATATATAATAAAATACATATAAATTATATTTTAATGCCAACTTTCTGAAAATAGGCCAAAAATTCTAGGAATAGTTTTGCATATTATTCTAATTATTTTACATCTGAGTGGGCGGGGCTAAATGATTAAAAGGGATTTTTTTTTTTATGGCTCGAGTTAATGAATCGGACTTGCCTGTTGCTCAGTACTTCACTAGCGCCGTTTATAAACGTCCTTCTGTTTGTAGCTCACATTGCTATACAGGATCATTTAATAAAATACATTTTGGTGAGAAAATAGTCTGCAGAGTTCATTGTGTTTGCCACCCTGTCGTGAAACGGACCCTGATCCAACGGGCTGGATGTAAAGAGCCACAGAAGCGGAAGGGCTTATGATCATTTGTCCAGCCGGCTGTAATTACAACACCCTAAACATCACCTTAAAACATGTTTCTATTTATTTATGTATTTAAAAAAAGTGTAATTTCAGAGTGTCTCTCTGGGGTTTACGCTGCAGTCACACACGTGAGTGGTGGGGAAAAAGTTGTCTGGGAGTAAAACCAAGCAGCGATGCAGGGCGGGAAATGAGCTGGAAAAAAGGGAACTGAATGAGAAAATGTGTTGAATTTCTGTCTGTGGTTTAGACCCAATCGGTGTTTAACAGCGCATCGTGGTGTAATTCCTGGTGTCTGTCCTGCTCTCCTCACCACTGGTTCCAGCACACTTTCATCAATTCATCAGTTATAATGCAAACATGAGCTGAACTGAAGTGAGTGTGTCGTGTTGAAACGATGTTGAATCCTGAGTCTGGTTCCTCTCAGGGTTTGTCCCTCGCGTCGTTTTGGTGAGGGTTTCCTCGCCGCTGTCTCCTGGGCTGCTCGTTATGAATCTGAATCTGATTTCTGTAACGCTGCTTTGTGTCAGTGTTGAAAGTGCTGTACAAATAAAAGTGGAACTGAATTGAGTTAAAGGTGGAGGAAAGGTTGATGGTGGGAGAAAGTGGACGGAAGGCCTGAGGACGTGAGAGAAGCCAGGACCAGCTACGTCTCTCCCCCAGTCTCAACACCATTTAATACCAAGCGCACCAGCGATGCCAGACGTCCACCATCTTCCTTTTCTCATCTGGTCTTTGTCTTCTTTCACTATTTTCTCTCTCTTCTCTTGCTGCCTTTGTGTAAAGTGGCTTTGCTTGTGTAGCAGCTCACTGCTGTTCTCTGCCTTGTGTTTTGAGCCTGTGTTATTGCTCTATTCAGAGTCTGGGGCGTGTTTCCTGTTGCTATTCTGGGGCCTGTGCTTCCTGTCCATGTGCCTGCTTTATTCAGATTCAGGGGCTCATTTCTCTCTCTCTCTCTCTCTCTTTCTCCCTCCCTCCCTCTCTCACTCTGACTCTCACTCGCTTGCTTTCACCGACTGATATGTTGTTTTGGTTTACATTTTGCCTGCACTTGCTTTTTTCTCTTTTCCGTGTATCATATTAATTAGAGGAACTGAAGAAGAATTTCTGTTTTTTTTCTTCTTCTGTTTGTCCCTTTCTCTTTTGCTCACACCCACTCTGTCGTCTCTGCCCCTCCTCTCTCTCTCTCTCTCTCTCTCTCTCTCTCTCTCTCTGCTCTGACTGCGCCACACCAAGGCTGTGCCGTAACTGCAGACTTCTCTCTTTTTCCAATCCCTTTTTCTCTTCTCAGGTTTCTCCCATATATTCTGAATCTTCATGGTATTTATTTAAAATGAGGAACATTTTGTAAACTGCAAACAGATTTATAAATCGAGAAAGGTGACCTGGTGGCGCACGAGATTATTCTGATTTGATAGTTTTCAGCTTGAACTGCATCCTCATCTTGGCACTTCAGTGGTGTGTGTTGGTGTCTTTCCACTGGACCATGTGACTCGTTTTGATTAATAACCCATAATCCTCCACCTGCTATTTCCATCTCCACGGGAACCAGGATGTACTGAAGTACCCGTGTGGAGTTTAGTAGCCCTTGTTGGTACCGTGCGAGCTGAACCAGGAAGTCCGAGTGGAGGTGAGACTAGTGTAGGTGTAGTGTAGTGTAACGTCACCGGCTGAAGTCGTTTCTGCTCAGGGGCAGAATGTTCAGTAGTAGTTTAGTGTATGTGATGTAATGGAGCTGAGCACCCTATGTAGTGCACTTCGGAATAGTGTAGAAGGACATTTGAGATTCAGCCCCAGTAGCTGTACACTGCTTGTGTGTGGGGTTTTTTTTGTTTAACGTCACATGGTAAGGTTTGCGCTCACGATTAAAGGATTGGTACACGTCATGGTGTTTGGAAGTGTGGGCCGCCACTGAGACTTTTTATTTTCACTACTTTCACTGCTTTACTCTTACTTTAACTCAGAGTGATGTGCCATTCTAGCTTCAGTTCACATCTTCCTGGTTAATCCTGTATCTTCGGTTCTGCATTCTGGACCAGCTGGCTGCTTGAGCGAGGCATCTATGCTGTATGGTGCACTTCCCTGTACTATTGTCACCAAAACAAAAGGACACACACACACACGCACACACACACACACACACACACACACACACACACACACACACACACACACACACACACACA
>CM075002.1:12391173-12409131 GCA_037576825.1 Pangasius krempfi | reverse complement strand
ATATATATATATATATATATATATATATATATATATATATATATATATATACATATATATATATACATATATATATATATATATATATATATATATACATATATACATATATATATATATATAAAAAATCAAACAACACACAAAGCAGAGGGTCCGAGCCAATTCATGTGAGGATCCAGTGGGAATATGTTGAGCAAAATCCACAAGAACATGATACAGGGGCTGAGAAAATGCATAAGGGTGACCATGTAGAGCATGTGTTGTACATAACTGCAGAATTAACTATATGTAGTTTTACTCTCGTTAGTTCCCGAGTCTTTGGAGAGCCTGTATTCCAGCTATTTTACATCCTGTTTCTTTGGAAGCTTTGCATACTACAGTTTTATAGACTCTTATATAGGCTATAAGTAGTGATTTTAGATACTACAGTTATGTAGTATACTGTGTGTGTGTGTGTGTGTGTGTGTGTGTGTGTGTGTGTGTGTGTGTGTGTGAGACTTCTGCATTTTAGATTTAAAGTGTTAGAGAAAAATGGTGATTTGTTAGTAAGGAAGGTAACATATATTACATAGTGGACCACAAGAAGTTGCACTTTGTTGATGGACCTGTGACACGAAGTCAAGCGAGACTATTTCAGCTGAGCTCAGCTGGCTGCTTCCTTTAATACCCCTCTACGAGCTTTTCTCACTTACAGCTTTTCAGCTGGACTCAAAGTCCCAGAATGCAGTGCACGTGTATGTTGTCCTGAGTTGCAGCAGAGACTGTTTTTGTCTATTTAGTGATCTCCGAGATGCTGAGAACGATGGTGGTGGTGGTGGTGTAGCTTGGAGGTTTATCTGTTTGAGCAGAGTGTGCTGATGAGGAGGTGAGAGAGCTGGACAGCCTGAAGCTCTGCTGCATCACTCTAATTACTGTGGGTAGAGATGAAGCAAGGCCTAAATCCCGCTGGCACCACTGTCCGGGGTTAGCCAAATAGCGTTCTTGCTAATGTTGGGGAACCGTGAACATGTTAAAGTTTAAATAGACCAGATGTGAGCGTGGATATCTGAGAACAGGAAACGGACCGCAGAAGGGGATCAGCAACCAGAGTCAGTGAGCTGAGGTCATTCAGAGTCTGTGACTGCATGTTGAACCTGCTTCATAAACGCACACACGCGCACACACACGCACACACGCACACGCACACGCACACGCACACGCACACACACGCACACGCACGCACACGCACGCACACGCACACACACGCACACGCGCGCGCGCACGCCACTGAAGATACATTTCTCTTTCACCTCAATATTTTTCATTGGCAGCAATAACCAGAATTAAGTGTATTACACGACCATGGTGTTGTTGCCGTGTATTTAATATTCAGTTTTCAGTAATTTCCTGCTCATGACTTCACTTTAATGTTCTGTAGGAAAACAGCGTAAATAAACGTGATCCTGTTCTGAACACATTATAAGGCTCCAGACGGCGCTAATCATTAGCTTTTTGTGAGTTTTCTAATAAATTAGTTTTCCAGTTAGATTTGCAGACATGAGGAAATTTGTGAGAAATATTTTTTCCGAAGCTTTGAGTCTACCGATATTGTTTTGTTTTTTTAAATAAAAATGCTAAATTTCTTTAAAAAAAAAAATCTTTCAGTTCAGAGTTCGGCTCTTTCACACACAGATCTAGATTGTAAATATAAAATGTATAAATATAATGAAATCAATGTTGAAGAGACAGTCATGTCTCTCTATAAACATCGCCAGTTCCAGTCTTTCCCGTTTGATACGGCATCAGATATCCAGCGTGTTTTCTCTGATATCAGATCCACCATTTTTTTGCTGGTAAAAATATTCCCTCTGGTAAATGTTACGTAGTAAAGAACGTGAAACACCAGAAATGTCACAGTTTAATGCGATGATTTAGTCTGTGTAGGTTACTGATTTATTACAGCTTAGAGAGATATAGAGGAAAAAGAGATGACACGAGCCATTTGAACTTAAAATTCTGAAGTTTTTATGTTCAAAATGTTCTAATTCTAGGATTTTTTTATTGTAATTTAAACTGGTTATGATTATATGGTATGGTTATGGTATAGAAGGAATTGTTTCAGCTGTATGTTAGTTATTACACCTGGGTTTTTTTGTTGTTGTTTTAAGGTGTGTGTGTGTGCATTCCTGGGCTGGTTAGTGTGATCTCTGTGTAAAGTCGATGTGGCTGTAAGTGCTTTGACGGGGGTTCGCCGGCTCTGATGAGTGCTCAGTATTGCTGAATGGAATGTGCAGGGCAGGAGGGTTTGCCAGCCTCATCTTGTGCAGTCAGCAGTTTGACCTGCTGCTATCGCTGCTGAAATGAAAAGC
The DNA here is from genome assembly GCA_037576825.1 of Pangasius krempfi. Taxonomy (NCBI): domain Eukaryota; kingdom Metazoa; phylum Chordata; class Actinopteri; order Siluriformes; family Pangasiidae; genus Pangasius; species Pangasius krempfi. Next base: position 12,406,783 of record CM075002.1, on the reverse strand, counting down.
CGCAGCACAGCGGGGCGAGCGGTGTGTGTGTGTGTGTGTGTGTGTGTGTGTGTGTGTGTGTGTGTACATCAGGGGTGTTGAACAAGGCCCAGGGCTGGGCCCGGCCCGATGAAGGTTCCAATCCGGCCCACTGAATGACGTTAGAATCTGTGTTTTAAAACCGTCTCGTGGACTGTAATTAAAGAGTTGGAAAAAGAGCTAGTCTTTGTTAGTCCACTTAGGGCCAAAATAGCGCAACAAACTGAGGGTCAGAACTGTCAAAATGTGCTGCTGATGTGTAATTCTTCATCAAGGTGAGTTCACACTAGCGAGCGACCAGGCATCAGGTGACTCTGTTTCTATGTACGCACGTGACACGGAGCCGTGATTTCGGTGAAAGTAGTGAGCAAAAAACTTTGTGCAAATTGGGTATGAAATGGTAATGCAACAAATCCAAACCAGTGATTCCTCAGGCCGATCGTGTGGCGCGTCTGGTGCCACGGTTTTTCATTCCCCCTTCACACCTGATAGGGCGGGGCTTGTAGGCGGAGTCAGTTAATATCAGGGAGATCAAAACTCCTGCACAATATTTTTTTTAGGTAATGAACTGCGGTCTGTTGATGTGATTTGTAGATAAGCGCTGGGAAAGGAACACATTTAAGAGGAGTTGTTGATGTGGTACTGGTCACTAAACTGCCGTTTCCTTTGCGCGGTTGTTTTTGCTCGCTCAGTAACATGGTGAAAGCAGGCATGGAGCTGACACTGGGTGAGACAGAAGTGAGCTAATGCAGGTGGGCATACATGGGAAAGGGCGTTTGTATTAAGTTGTGGTCGAGTTTCCTCCGTAAGGCTAGCCTAGTCTGAATTAGCGGCCTCCTCCTGTCTCTCCTCCTGGGGTTTATCAGTCAGGTCAGGGTTTCTCAAAAATAGTAGTGGGCACCATTTCAAGTGCAAAACCACAGGCTTCTGGGCCGCTGCCAGTCTGAAGGAAGTGTGAGATTTCCATGGACGTACTTGGCAGGTGACCAGTATGTGTGGGTGTGTGTTTGAATCTCCTTTTTTTTCCTCTTCCTTAAACCTACTGATGGATATTCTCATCAACTTGTGAAGACACTTTAGTGTGTAAACACAAGTGTTCCCATACCTTCACACACTCAGCTCTTTAAAATCTTCTGACGTCCAACAGTCTTGATTTTAAACGTGGTTTTCTTAATGAACCACAGCTGAACAATAAGTCCTTATTTTCTGCTTTGTATGTTCGCATTTTGCTGGTTAATATATTCTCTTTATTGGCTTGTTTGATTTCTTTCTTTTTGTTCTTGTTTAATTATTTGTGGGTGAGAACGAGCAGTTATACACACGTGAATTAACCTTACAATTTGGATTCATGCCTAATAGTCACACTCTGCTTTCCTGCTGTCCCTCTCTGTTCCAGGACCTGGGCTCTATCGATGACCTGCCCACAGGCACGGAGGGTGCGCTGAGTCCGGGGGTCAGCACGTCTGGTGTGTCCAGCAGTCAGGGCGAGCAGAGCAACCCAGCTCAGTCGCCTTTCTCCCCACACACCTCGCCTCACATGCCGGGCATCCGCGGGCCTTCGCCATCGCCCGTGGGCTCGCCCGCCAGCGCCACGCCCTCTCGCACCGGACCCCTTTCACCTGCTGGTGGGCAGCTGACTACTCTCAAATTATAGCTAGAAATGAAAGAATTTCAAATGCACGTGTTTGTTCAGAACGAGGCAGGATACGATTCAAGTATCTAGTTATTAAACACAAGTGCTGCATTACTACCTGTTTCTGTTTATAACATCTTGGGACTGTATACACACATGGGTTCCTGTCGAGTGCTCCAGTGAGCGTGAGCACATAAAGTGCACATATAGACAGATGACACATTAAAGGAAAACCGGCTTCACTCATCCTCTTAGGGGACGATCACCTCAAGCCTGTGGGATTCTTGGGATCATGACGGAGCTTCACTCAGGAGGCTTTTCTTATACTTCAGCACTTTTCTGCTTCTGCTCGGTTCTACATGAAAACTACTGGTTTGGGGGAAACTTTAATTTTACTTGTTCTTGTTACAAGATGCGTTTTGGTTCAGAAGTAAAACATATACATGGATATTAATTTCATAATTTAAATTTACACAACTGCCTTTGATAAATCTATATCCGTAAATTAAACATAAAATAAATACACTGGCAGGAAATAACAGGAATGGTTGTGGGGCGCACAGTAAAAAGGGGAGTTTATTGGGGTTCTCTGTAAAGCTGCTTTGTGACGGTGTCCATTGTTGAAATACAATTGAATGAAAAATGAAGAATATATACTCGATTTAGTGTGTTTAAACCTTTGATTGGTAGTGTATGAGACGACACCACAGCTTTGAGCACGGTTTTGCTGAATAGAAAAACCATTCTGTGTTCATGCTGCAGTTTCAGCTGTAAAGTCACAGATTACTGCAGTATTATTTAGAAATTGTGTTCCTGTCTTTCTCAGGAAGTCAGATGCCTCCCAGACCTTCCAGTGTTCAGTCAGATGGAATCTTGCATTCTTCCATAAACCAGTCTGCTGTGGGCCAGGATAGAGGTGAGGCTTCTGGAAGCTTCTCTACGACACCGATACAACGCCATATGCTTTTTCTCAAAACCCTTTTTTCCCCCTGTTTTTCCTGATTTACCATTTACTGTCTAGGGGTGTGACGAAGCATGGCTCTCGATTTGATAAGTCTGTGCAGCAAGCAATATATTCAGCAGACTGCAGAATAAAGTCGGCTATTAGTCATAAAATACTGCTTATATTATATGAGGTGTAAGGAACGTTCACTTAATCAGGCCTGCATTCCTTAGCTTCCTCTTTATCACGAATCAGGAGAGGCTTCAGGGATTTAAAAAAACAAACAAACAAAAGAAAACACGTGCTTCCTTAAGCACGCTGATTTTTTTTAAAATTTATTTATTTATTTATTTTTTTCCTTCTCTCCAAGAGCTCCCCAAATCCCCTTCACTCTACCTATATATACCTGTATATTTACATAACGAATCCAGTAGACAGGTTTTCATCACTCGGAGAGTGCGGTAAGGAAGTGCTTTGGATGAACCAGCTTCCTGTTGTTCTGGTGTGTGTCCTGACTGCGTGCATCCCCGTGTGGTGACCGCTGTCTTCTGGTGTCCATCAGAGGACAGTGGGAACTGCATCAGACAGAAATCATCAGCACAGATTTCTCACAACTGCAGAAGCTTCACTAAGCCAGCCGCACGACCAGAGCCCTGTCTGTAATCATGCACTCCTCTCAGCCAGCTCCTGCCCTTTCCTGCCCTCTGGCAAGCGCCTCCGTAGCATCACAGCACACACCTCCCGGCTAAAGAGCAGCAACGTCCTCCCTCAGGCCATAATGGATCTCGCCAGCAGCCGTTAACGGACTCCTTGTCCGCATCTTACATTTAATGCCATCATCGTTACCTCAGCACGATACATTTTGCTCTACTCCATCCTATTCTTTTCAGTCTCATTACTCAGTTCGCACCACTTCTTCCGTGTGCCGTCTCACCTTTTCTCCCGCTTGTTTCTCGTTTACGCTGTACTCTTAAAACATCTAACACTGAGAAATTGAAATGTAATGTTCGATAACTCCTTTGTAGATATGCTAATGATGCTATGATAACACTGCTAACAGCAGTCAATATATTTCTCATCAATATTTTGTAATTTTAATTAAAAAACTTCTTTCAAAAACAAGGCAATTTCTTAGTAATTCCAAACTTTTGAATGGTAGTGTACATGCAGCCATTTCTTTTAATTATTTTATTTTTCTTTGTAGTCTACATGCGGAACACACAGATGCCTCCTTACGGCTCTCCTCAGCCTGCGTCTGCCTTATCTCCACGCCCGCAATCTGGAGGCCAAGTGCATGCTGGGATGGGTCATTATCCTCAAAACAACTCCATGGGCAATTATGGGCCACAGGGAGGACAGTATGTTCCTCAAGGTAATACATGGACTTTGCATTCTGCGTAGTTTGGTGCTTGGCGTTTAAGCGTTCATATCCGGGTTCGGAAAGTATTCAGACCCCTTCAGTTTTTGCACACTTTGTGTTATAGATTAAAATGGATTCAGTTTGCTTTGTTGGTTATGAACCTACCTATACAGAATTAAGAATAATGACAAACAATGTTTTAGAAATTTTTTGCAAAAACAGAAATCAAAGCTTCAGTGCTTTTAGAAATGGTTTTATTTCCTCATCCAGATCCATCTCTCAACACAATTTGATCATGAAGGTCTACAGAGAGTTCCTTGGACTTCATGGCTTGGTTTTTGGTCTGACATGCACTGTGAATTGTGCGACATCATACACACCAGTGTGTGCCTTTCTAAATCATGTCCAATTAATTCAATTTGCTACAGAAAGACTCCAGTCAAGTTCTAGGGACATCTCGAGATAATCAAAGCAAAAAGGACCCGAGCTCGGTCTGGAGAGCCTTAGCCAAGGGTCTGAATACTGAACTAAATGACATGTTTCAGTTCTTGATTTTTGAAACATTTGGGATTGCTTTGTCTTTATTAACTATTGTGTGTAAGTTTAACCAATTTTAAATATATAACACAATGAAGTTATTGAACGAGTCTGAATACTTTCCAATCTCACTGTGTATGACCATTTTTATATCCTTTTAGTGAGCTTCTAGCTGGTGCCCAGTACGGGTGTAAACCTCAGGCTTCCCCAGGATATGATACCTGTTTGATTCATAAGGCAACAATTTAATATTTGATGCCACTGAATCTGCTATGATACGATACAATTTATTTTAGTAGCCTACGTTTCAATATTTGACCAACTTTGTTCAGAATCTCGGTTAAGCCTGCCGTTACTTCACACACAACGATAATGTAGGGAAAGGCTATTTTACAAGTATTAAAGTTATGGGCAAATCACCTTGTTAACCCATTAAATTATTCACACATCTATTTAATAATTTATTTTTTATACACCAGTGATGCACTCAGACCTCACCAGCACACATACATAAGCAAACAAAATATTGCTCTTCTAGCCGACTCAGAAGTCCATTATAACGCTCTTTAAAATACCATATACTTGGTCTATGTAGCGTTTATGCGGTTAAGTTCTGTTATGTACATAGTTTTGAAATGACTAACGCATTCATAATCATAAGCACCCTGCGTCTCACTGCTCTGTGGATTCATGGCTGGATCGGGATAATGTGTGCTGGTTCCCCATGTGGACGGTTCACAGATTCCACAGAAATCCACTTGTAGACTTTAGACTTTAAATAACCCACACTTCAGCTGTCTACAGTTGCAGATATCACCCTGCTGGTGTGTACATGAGTTCACATAACATGTGCCTTCTCCTTGCATAGGCTCAATGCCGACTAATTAAAAACAAGCATCCTTGCGTAGGTGCCCATGGATATGCGTAGCAGAGAAATAACATTAGCTTATTATCGATTTATGGTTGTTGCATTGATTAAATTAAATCGTTGAATTTTAAACTTATACATCAATTTAAATTGTTAGATTTCCAGATCCTCCTTATACTAACCTCTCTGTTTTAGGAGAGAATGATCTTTCTGTGACAGTGGCTTTAGATCGATTGACCATCCTGCATACACCCACTTAGCTGTTATCATTTGGTCGTACTTATTGTTCTCTCTGATAATAAGTAGGAGACGACAGAATCCGCTGCCTTCACAGTTTACACTCTTTCCCACAGGCTACCCGAGGCAGCCAGGCTATGGTGGCATGCCTGGCTCCAACTATCCTGGTGGTCCAAGCATGGGCAGCCCTATGAATCCCATGTCAGGACAGGCAGGTGGGGGTGCGTATAGCAGTATGCCTCCTGGGCGCATGGGTCCAGGGCAGATGGGCTCAAGGCCGTATGGTCCCGGCATGAGTCCCAACATGGGTGGCATACCACCTCAGGTGGCTTCAGGCATGTGCCCTCCACCTGGCATGAACAGAAAACCCCAAGATCCAACCTCAGCAGGCATGCACCATGGTCCATCTAACTCGATCCACAGGTAGGATCCCTGGAGCATTTGATCTGAATTTTTACTGAAAATGAAGCACCAAGCAAGGTACTCCGCCATACCCTGTTTTAGTTTGTGTAACGGTACCAATGGAAGCAGGTATTCCCTGGGTCGTGTGAACTGGTGACTAGTGGTAGGGGCAAGTAGTCAACTAATCCAGCACTCGCAAAACTTCCTAAATGATTAGGTACTTGAAATTCACAAGCCGATTTTTTTTCACACAAAATTAAAAATAAAGAAGGCCTGTATTATATACTTTATGTAAACTGTTTTTGGCTCTGTTGTTTTGCCAGCTCATAGGGTTCATGTTGATTGAGACACTGCGAGTTTGTTGCCCCGCATTAATGCCGGCGAGCCACTTTTACCACACCTTTTAATTTGGTTTAAAAAAACCTAAACTGGATATTCAGTGCAAACATTGTTGAAAAATGATGGAATAGAACAAAAATACAAGGAATCACTCTTTTTTTTTCGAGAATATTTCTGCACCACTACTGAAGACAGCTAGTGCGTATTGTGGGTTTTTGACTTGAAGTCTCTAAAATGGCTGTTGTCTGAATCGAGTGATGACTTGCATTAGACCTGTCCAGGTCTGCACCATTTCTAGCTCCACCCATTCTCCCTGTTCAGTACAGGTGGTACTTGGCCACGAAGAAACGTAATCACATTCAGAACAGGTCCGGTACTGCTCACTTGACAATGGAAATAATGACAAAGTATGTGATCAGGGTTCAGTCACCAAGCCGTGCTGTACTACACTGATGGTGGTTACGGTCAGATCTTTTCATATTGTGTGAATGCTATGGATGTCCTTTTGGTCTTATTAGGTGCGTGAGGAGGGAGATGAGCGTACTGCAAAGACACCTGTTAGCATTAACTGTAAACTGTTAGCATTAAGATAGGTCTACTTCTACAAAACACTGATGATCTGTGACTCCATCACACAGACAGGCAAGCGTAAAGGACTTCATGGAAGTCAACAGGCTGGTCTATTTTTAAGGCCCTAATTAGAGCAGGGGTTCCCAAACTAGGGGTCGTGACCCTATGTGGGGTCGCATGATTTACAAATGGGGTTGTGAGAGACATTCACGAATACCCTCTTTTGTTTCATTCTTTTATTTTACAAATTAATGTTAGAGATCTCTCTAACTATGAAGACTGTATCTGTGTGTGCAAGTATTAGAGCTTATGTGCCATTTTGACTTTTTTCAAGCAATGCCTTGTCCATCTACCATCGCAAATTCCTCGACAACACGGAGCGACTCTGATTCAGTCGAACAGAAATACCCTGAGATACTTATTGAATATGCATTTACATGTGTGAAGATAAATAAGGAAGTGAAACTAAAACGTTATAATAATAGTCTTAAATTATTAATCTGGAATAAAAAAAAAAAGGGTTGTCAAGGCTTGGGATCATTTACCCAAAAGTTTGGGCAAAAAAACTATTATTATTATTATTATTATTATTATTATTATTATTATTATTGTTGTTGTTGTTATTATTTATGATTATTATTATTATTGTTAACAGCCCTTTGGTTGACATCTAAAGCTTGTAACCCTTCAGAATTAAGGATTTTCCTATTATTAAGGGGGCCAAGCACTTGCCATGTGAATCCCGCTTGTTTTATTAGGATTTGTTGTTATAAAACCTTTGTATTATTATTAAGAAAATAGATTTTTTATTTTTCTGTAATAAAAAAAAAAAAAAAACTTTGCTAAATTTGCCCATTTAGCCCCATCCACACACATTTGTTTACATGCATATTATACAAAAGCTATTTTTGCTAAATAGTCCTAGGATTTTTGCCCTCTCTTAGTGTCTAAGTATTCAGTGTATGCAGCGCAATAGATTTTTAAAACGCTGAGATTTATAAACAATATGGCCACCATGTGCCAATTAATCCTAGTGGGGTGGAGCTTAGTTTACGCAGAGAACTGTAACTTGGTACTGGTTGCATGGTTTTGCACAAAAATTGAAAGGCATGTTCAGTACAAGGACGTTGTCATTCATGGGGCGTGGAGATGCGTTCAAATAATTCTTTTTCAAGACCCCAAAATGAGTGGTGTTTTTTTTATTTTATTTTTGGCTTGCTTGAAAACTCACAGAACTTGGCACACACATGTGTGTCTGGCAAAGGATTGGAGCCTGGCATGGCCCTGGGGCTCGATAGTGCCCACCTTTGACATTTTTCTTAAATATGCGCTTCTAGTTTCACTTACTTGCACCCAGTTTGCTGGTAAGGGAGGCAATCCAAAAACCAAATTTGTCTATACTCCTGCTAGAGGTTTCCTCAGATTCTTACCATGTATGTTAAATAAGCAGGCATAGTTACATACACGTGAGAATCACTGTCATGATACCACCACCTGGCAACAGGAAGTGGCTTGTAAGTTCATGATGTTAAATTAAAAAATTGCTATTTTGAACAGTGTTGCCATGGCAACGTGATCAAATAACCCCTGATGCAGTTCAAAAAGGAGGTGTTGTGTAATTCCCATTTCTGACGTACGATGTTGCTCAGACACACACGTTCCATAACACAATGTAATAACACACACGTGCCCATACTGACAAACTGTCACAGATCCGCCCATCTTTTACATTCTACTCCAAAAAGAATCAGAAATTTCACAGGAAGTCAACACTCGCACAGTAGTGTGAATACAATCTGACAACATTTAAAAAAAAAAAAAGCTTGTTATTGATTATATGTTCAATGGCAATATCATAGCAACACAATTAATATGACACTGTTAAAGGAGAACATTTTTCTAATTATTCCACAGTGCATCATGTGATGGAGCTGATATTTCAGATGTGTATTAATGTGCTGTTTCTCTTGCCTTTAACATGCCAATCTAGTAATAACACCCCCTACTGCTAACAGGAAGTAACACTCGTATAACACACAGTTTATTGATTTTAGATGACCTTTACCATGGGTTGTCTTCACTGATAGCACATTATAATGTTGCTGCACCCTTTGGTGTTTGGACCCACCTGTCACTGTTGCAGCTATATTTATTATTATTTTTCTAAACTGTTTTGCATTTTTGAAGTGCTTGGCATGCTCAATACCTCATGAAACTGGGCGCACACACATCATAAGTGCTGCCCATCATATTTTCCCTTCAGCATCCAGTTAGACTGACATGCACCAGTTTTGGCAGGGCTACAGGTTTTCAAAAGACAGATGAGTTTCATCCATTCACTCCAGACGAACAGGAAGTTGGCTATTTTGGATTTTGTATGTTTTGACTGGTATCAAACTTTTACATACCAAATTTGGCCAGCATGATGTGAAGACGTCCATGATGTTAAATTGTGAAGGAATTCTTGAAAAATGTCTATTGTTAAAAGTGCTATACAAATAGATTTGAATTGAATTGAATATTTCATTGCACAAACAGGAAGTGTGGCATAATTCCACTGTATATCATGCAGTGATGGAGTATAATTTCTTGCACATGCTTGTAGCCTGACAGTGCCACAGTGCGGTTCAGCAAACAATTATGTTTTCAGGTGACTTTATTCAGTATTTCTTCTATTTTTTATTATTATTCTTTTAGTATATCTTTATGTCCTCATCTTCTCACTCCTGGCTACTTCAGTGATTATCATGATTACTTACTTTCCAGGTAAAACCTTCTCTGCCCCTCAGAAATCCCTCAGATTTTGCCTGCAAAGCTTCTACACCCAACCATATCAGGATCATTTCTCCTGTATGCAGCGCGGCGGCCTTTCAGTCTTGTGTATGTAGTGAGGGTGCTTCGGCAGTTCAGTCAGTGGAAATACGAGGAAATTTTTCTGACTGGTTTGTGTCATTGCTTATTAGCCATGCAGCCCCTACTAACCTATGTCAGTTGTGAAGGTGCATTTAGCAGTGACTGAAACATTACACTGAAAGGGCAATGAATGTTCACATTTTCATCTGAAATTTCAGTGTTGTGGCTGCTGCAAAATTTCCCATGGAAGAAGACCACTGGTGTAATTCCACTGCGCATCATGTGATGTGGCTCCGAGTTCACATGTATGTTCAGTGATGTCATAACATCCACATGCCAATAATTGCTCATGAAACAGGCATTGCTGCACACGTGATGCTTGGGCCGGCCAGTCACTGCAGACAGCTACATTTTACTTTATTTCTGAAGGCAGGATATGAGGTCACAACATCTGCATTGAGCATGAAAACAGTCTTTCATACTATCATTAGGCGTAGACAGTCATTGGCTTTATTCAGCTGAATAACTTGTTTCTCCAGGCCTCCTGGTTATCCCAGTATAACCCAGGGGATGATGGGAGCTGGGTCTCCGTATGCACCGCCTATGAACAGCATGCATGGGATGATGAACCAGGCAGGGCCGTACCCTATGGGAGGCAACGTGGCCAACAACTCAGCAGGTGAGCACCAGGCCTGGTGCTTTTTAATATAGCTCTACAGAAATCTATTGTAAAATCTTTACCTGTTGTTGTCTTTTGTACTGGAACGATGCTTCAGTCAGATGCAAAGGGTGAAAGGGTAAATCTGGATATGCAGGATCTTAACCATAGATACATTTTATTTGCAGAAGTTCTCCAGATGGAGAAATACAGGAGTGTGTTCAGAGTTCCTGGTAGGCTTTCACACATTTAGTTGGACAGGAAGGGAGACGAATTGTGTGACAAGGCCGAAACTGAACTCCTTTCTCTACTGTGTAGATCCGGTCTCAGATTTATACTTCCACCCGTTGCATTTGACTTAAAGCGTTATTCTGGTGTAACAGACAACATGCTTACAACATGTTTACACTGTATACAAGAACACTATGAACATCAAAAATCAAACCTTGCCCAACCTTATGATGACATACTGCACTTTTTATTGTACTTACCCAAATCGGCACAGTAACCTGGCACAACATGTGTTTGTTATAGGTCTATATTAGATATTTAGCAAAATCTCCAGAAACATCTTAAAGTTGATATGGTGTCATGGGCATGTCTGAAATTACTGCACATGAGCTTCCACATCAGTTTTTTTTTAAAGGTTTTGTTTTTTTGTGAAAAATTTGGAAAATCTTTTTCTTTCTGAATGGCAAAATCATTTGGTAAATGTTTGTGGAATCTTAGACAATGCTTAGACTTGTAGGCATGGGTCTTCTGAAATTAATGCTATTTTGTTAATTATTATTGAAGGATTCTTTATTAAAAGTGGTAGAAGCTTAAAGATTTGCTGGTGGAAATCCTTTTATCTATTATTATGCTACTTATTAAAGAAGTTCTTTGGACGATTCAATTCAAGTTGAATTCTGAAATGCACAAATGCTTCCTTCTGTCTTCCAGGAATGGCTCCCAGCCCAGAGTTTGGCATGGATAAGCTCAACCAAAACCAGAAGATGAATAATAAAGTCGATGGGACTCCAAAGACTGAATCAAAAAAGGTAAGGAGCTGTGTGAAAAACAAAATGATAACAAAATGTTAATATTCAGGCTGTAGAAAAACTTTTCTAGTGTTACACTACTTAAATTCAGATGTTCACTTACCACGTTTTAAGGATTTCTTGATGAACTGTTAATTTTGTTTTTCTTGTTGTGTTTCCTCTACTGTTGTCTCTGTAGAAGTCAAATTCGTCCACCACCACAAATGAGAAAATAACTCGGCTATACGAGCTGGGTACTGAGCCAGACAGGAAGATGTGGGTGGACCGTTACCTGGCCTTTGCTGAGGAGAAAGCCATGGGCATGACCAACCTGCCTGCGGTGGGCCGTAAGCCTCTCGACCTCTTTCGTCTCTATGTCTCTGTTAAAGAGATTGGTGGCCTTACACAGGTGAGTGTGCATACACACAAATGAAGATGAACATTTGTTTTAGGACCACTTATAAAGCTGAAATTTCTCAGAAGGGAGTGTTCAATTAAGATGTAGCTTCCGTTAATACATGAACACATTTTGTCACGTTACAACCTGAAACTGAAATAGACTTCATTTGGATTTTGACCCAGTTTAGTTTTTTGTTGTTTATGCACAATATGACTAATATTTAATGCAATATAATTTTGTGACACAATTAAATAAAAAGTCAGTTATCTGTTGCACAACTTGCCGTAAGTCTTGCCACCCACTCTCAATCAGATTGAGGTCTGGGTTTTGGCTGGGACATTGTAACTTGTTCAGGTTGTTGGTTTGAACCACATAAAACCAAGCTTTAGAGCTGTGTAGTTTTGGCAGTATGCTTAGATTTGTTGTCCTGTTGAAAGGTGACCCACTGCCCCAGTCTCAAATCTCTTGTAGACTGGAGGTTTTCTTCTGGACTGCCATGTATTAGGCCTCATCCATCTTGCCCTCAAGCCTGAGTAGTTTCCCAGTCCCTGCTGATGAAAAGCTTCTGCACAACCTGCACCATGCTTCTTTGTGGGGATGGTGATTGGGCGTGATGGTTTAGGGTGATGAGCAGTGTTAGGTTTCAGCTAGTTGAAACACTTTGCACCGAGGCCAAAATGTTAAATTTTGATCTTATCAAACCAGAGAACGCTTATACATGTTTGTTGAGTTTCCAACATGTCTTCTTACCACACTCCAAACAGGATTTCATATGCCTTTTTTCACTAATTCAGTTACATTTTATTCAATTAGATTTTAAAAATTTCTTATGATGTAATGAGGAAGAAAGCTTGAGAGGAGCCAGACTCAAAAGGGAAACCCATCCACTTCTGGGTGACACTGGATGCAATTATAAATAATTGCAATTAATTGCAATTATGATATGTAGTTATGACTATAGATCATGTTCTGTATGAGTATCATAGTCCTTATGATTACAGCAGCAGTTCTAAGGTATAAGTCTACACTATTAAGGTGAGATTATCCACCGAAGAAAGGTTGAGGCTTAAAGGCATAAACTGTTTTTGGGAACTAGTCTTTAGGGTGCCTTTTTATGTGCAGAAAGCCCAACCAGAATAGAGCATCAGGATAAATTAGAGAAGCTACAGCAGTAGACGTGTGTCGGGTTCAGGCAGCAGCGTAACGCCTGACAGCATGAGTGCACATACAGCTCAACAGAGAGAGAGAGAGAGAGAATGAGAACAGATTATTGTCCTACAGTATTTAAATGGGTATACACTGTGAGAGATTGCAAGCAGCCACTACAGCAGGTCTACACAGGCATAAGGGCTCCCCAAGACATAAAGCATCCCACTACTCCATGGTCAAAAAAACCTGAGTGAATGAATGAGCAAGGGGATGACAGCATCAAAACATCCCAACTCTCTATGCCAATGAACCTGTTAGATCTGTGCCTTTACCCAAGACCAGATTTATTTAACAAAATGCCTGTCCAAACAAATTGAAACTGTGCCTGAGGCCTGAACACTAATCAGGAAGCTGTGCCATAGCTGGGCTTCATAGGAAAAAGCTCTGTCCATTGCTGTACGCTTAAGTTTTCTAGGTACTAATAAAGATCCTAGACCTTTTGATCAAATCAAACACAGCTTCTTCAGAGTTACCTTTGGCCTCTTGGTTGCTCCTTTGACTGATACCCTTCTAACCTGGCTACTGACCTTTGGTGCTGGTGCCACTTTTTTCCATTTTTAATCACGTATTTAATGGTCCTCTGTGGGATATTTTTTTATAACCAAACCCTGATTGGTACTTTGTCCCGTATGCTGTTTGCATAGCTATGATCCCTGACAAACTTTAGGGCTTTCCAGGAGCAGATGTTTTTATATTGAGATCATGTGATACTTTGAGTGCACGCTAGTCGACTCCATTCAACTAATTATGTGACTTCTGATAGTAATGGAGAAGAATTAATGCAGGGCAACTAATTTAGTTTCACCCCAACAGGGGAGAATATATATGCAATCACGATTTTTACATTTTTTATTTGTAAATAATTCTGCACCCAATATTGATTTTTTTTTTCCTCTCCTACATGAATATTATGGGCTGTTTTGTGAAGATTCCATGAAACATAGTCCCAGTTAAGTCTATTTCCAGGTTGCCCTAAACAATGTGGAAAGGTTCCAGGGGGATGAATACTCACATAAGGCACTGTATACTAGAATGCTCACTGTAAAGATTGCAGTTCTTAACTTCTTTAGTTCCAATATTTTTAGCCCTTTAGTGTCCTGGTCAAATTTGGCAATTTACCTCTATTGTAACTGTAGTTTCTCTCATCCTATTGGCATAAAGCTTTGTCCATACTATGGTTTTGAACACAAAACTAATGACAACTGTTCAAATTTTCTGCGTCCATGGTGTTCTGGATAGATCTGACTGGCCATAAGACTATACAGAATAAAACATTCTCTCCATTTTTCAAGGGTTGTGAGTTGATGGATGCTGGGCCCTGATGAATTTGACCATTTGAATATTCTGTGATTTTTAAACTACAAAAACACTACGCTTAAACTACAAAAAAAAAAAAAAATTCACCTCTAATCCACATGTATTTCTCAAATCATGCTTGCTTTGACCCTGTGGCTTGCATGTAGTTATAAACATCTTTCTCCTTCTGTTTTACAGGTGAATAAGAATAAAAAGTGGAGGGAGTTGGCAACAAACCTGAATGTTGGGACCTCCAGTAGTGCAGCTAGTTCACTAAAGAAGCAGTACATTCAGTGTCTGTACGCCTTTGAGTGCAAGATTGAGCGTGGTGAGGACCCACCTCCAGACATTTTCAACAATGACTTGAAAAAGAACCAGGCGAAGGTACAGCCACCCTCTCCAGGTCAGTGCACATCCTCACCTTGGGACAATAGATTCAGGTCCTCATTTATGCAGTTATCCAATCAGCCAATCATGTGGCAGCAGCACAATGCACAAAATCCTGCAGGTCAAGAGCTTCAGTTAATGTTCACATCAATCATCAGAATGAAGAAAAAGTGTGATCTCTGTGACTTTAACCGTTGCATGGATGATGATGGCAGATGGGCTGGTTTGAGTATTTCAGAAACTGCTGATCTCCTGAGATTTTCACACACAGAATATTAGAGATGTTCCTTTTAAAGTGGATGGCGGACAGCGTACGAGTTTTGTTTTTACGAGTCTCGACTGTCAGCTAGTCATGTTATAAATGCTGCAAGGGGGAAAAAAACAAAAACAAACAAACAAAAATGATATTGTGCAATAGTTTGGAATTAGGAGCAAAAAAAAAAAACTTTCATACATTTTGGAGTTATGACCAACTGTGAGAGCTTCAATAAGATTATGTTCTAAAATGTGAAAAGCAGCAAAATATAGTCTGTGCCCTCAGGAACAACTCTTCTTGCGTGGGGCTGGTCTCAGCTACACTGATTATTAATACTGTGTTAACTGCTAAAAGCTTTTGGGAACAAAAAGTCTGATGTAATTTATACTTTTTATACAATTTATACTGCTGTTAAGCCTGCTACCTAGGTTAGCTAACTACAGTAAAACAAAACCAAACCAAAGTTAAAAGAGAGCTAAAGAAGCCCAACTGCTGTCCAGTAACTAAGTATGGGCTTCACCGAGTGTGTCGCGTCACCATTTTCCATCCTCGTGGGGGGGGGGGGGGGGGGGGGGGGGGGGGGGGGGGGGGGGGGGGGGGGGGGGGGGGGGGGGGGGGGGGGGGG
>CM075002.1:12333394-12348175 GCA_037576825.1 Pangasius krempfi | reverse complement strand
GATCACATCTTGATTGTTTTATTTCAAATCCATTGTGGTGGTGTATAAAGGCAAAATCACAAAAACTCTGTCATTGTACAAATACTTCCGGACCTGACTGTATGCATATGTTATTGCGCCACAAGGTAGGAGTGGGGCACAGTCAGCTTCAGGCAGAGGGAGATAATTTCACAAAAGAAAGGCCATGAGTTATTGGTGTGTACAAATTTGATTTGATTTGCCTATCAATACCCACTCATGTCTTTGATGCAAGGTATATTTAAAGAATCTAGTCATAGTGAAATCTCACTGATGATGGATTCCTTATGGAATTATGATTTTTATTATGATTCCAGTACCCCAAGACATATTTAGCAAGCATTTTGTACGCACCTGCTGGGGCAATCACCAAGAGGTTGTGCTAAGCTCAGACATGGTTTTTAGAGTTCTAATCAGAAATACATTATATGGTCAAACATATGTGGACACCTGACCATATGTGGTTATTGAACATCCCATTCCAGATTTATTCCCCTGTGTTTGCTGTTATAATGAGCTCCACTCTTCTGGGAAGGCTTTCAACTAGATTTTGGAGCGTGTTTATGTTCATTCAGCTACAAGAGCATTATAGAGGTCAGGCACTGATGTTGGATGAGGAGGTCTGGGGTGCGGTTGGTGTTCCCAAAGGTGTTCAGTGGGGTTGAGGTCAGGGCTCTTTGCAGGACATTCATGTTCTTCCACTCCAACCTTCACACACCATGTCTTCATGGAGCTCGCTTTGTGCACAGGGGCATTGTCATGCTGGAACAGGTTTGGGCCTCTTAGGTCCAGTGAAGGGAAACTGTAATGCTACAGCATACAGAGACGTTCTATACAATTGTGTGCTTCCAACTTCGGATAAACACCTATCTTTACACTAGTCAATTTGCATGGCACTCTCATTTTGTTGCACCAGTCCTCACACCCTTCTGCTATGCATGGTGCACAAAAGTAACGTAATCATGCTTCAAGCTCACAAAGATTCCAAAATGTTATAGTGGCAATTATGCCACTCACACACACACACACACACACACACACACACACACACACACACACACACAACCCCACCTCCAATAAGCATAGTGCAGATAGAGAAGATCTTCTCAGCATCAGTGTTAGCGGAGACATTGCCAAAGCCCACACTGGTCAGACTGCTGAGAGTGAAGTAAAGTGAAGCGATGTAGACACTGCGCAATGAAGGACCGCTGTTAGCTGAGCCATTCACTGTGCTATAAGGGAGCTCCAAACGTTTTCCCAGCTCATGTAGCCAACCTGTGAGAGTTTGCAAGAACACACCAATGTCAGTGTAATCACAAGGAGAAAAACAATGCTACTGTTTAACTTTTTCATGTTTCTCTGCCACACCAGTTCAAAAATTTCATTGTAGACCTTCACCTATATAGACATGTACTGTATCTATTGTACATTTGTATTACTCCAATCTTGTATAGCTTTCTGCTTTTAACTGTGGAAAATGTAGGATGGTACTCCATCTAAAACATCTACATACCCTGGAAAACCTGGTTACCTGGATGATATGAAGTATATATGTGATGTATGTGAAAAGACCTTGATCAAGGCAGAAATGTTGAAGATTCTAAAATATAGATTGACCATTTCTTGACCACTCAACTCCCTGACTGCCCTAATATTACCAGATCAGAAATGTTCATTATTCTTCACTGACCAAAAAGTAGCTGGGTGGTGTGAAGTACCTTTGCAAACATTTGGGGAAACAGGGATAATCACCCAGTCATTTTTATTTTAGCTATGTTCACATTTGGGAATAACTTACTGCAGAACCACAATGCATCCCCAAAACTAACTTAATGCAAAAAAATTACTTGCAAGAGATAACAGTCATAATGTTAAAACCACATGATTGAGCACGAACAAGGTCAAATACAGCAAGTACCAGCTTAGGGAACTATTCAAATATACGATCTCTTTGAGGTAAATGTGGTTCCTCAGACTCTACAGGCAACCGATTAGATCAAAGTGATTAAATCCAATCTGTAATTGCAAATTTCCCTAATGTACACTTCTTGGATTCTGCAGTTCCAGAGAAGGCATGACGCTGTCTAAGCCAATAGCCTCCATAATTTTAATGCAGATAAGACTGTATTTTTTGTTGGACCCAGAAACTCTCACAAATTCACAAAATATGGATTCCTACTGGATGGTGGTGCAACACGAACTCAAGTGGACCTTCTGCTCTGTCGGTTTGTTATTCTTTATGAATGTAGAACTGTCTTCTGAATGAGAGCACACCTGAACAGATCATGAATAAAAGTCCATTAAGTGATATCCACAAACAACCTCCTGGAGTCTCTTCGAGTCGCTAAACTTAATTTCTTTCTTTAATATTTGAATATAAACATTAAAGAAAGAAATCAAGTTTAGAAACTGAGATTAAAATTCTTTTCATATTGTAGATAGTGTTAATATGCAATTCTTGATTGCATATGAAAAAGATGACTTTTTCCATTCACAAATTATAACAACAATCTCCTGAACTGCGCTGTGGAACTTTCTGGAAAGATTTCTATCTTCTGGCTAATGTGACTGAGTAAAGAAGATAACTATTTTCAAAACATCAACGTCTTTCCCAAATCAACAAACTCTTATTAATGTTACAGTTGACAACAACTAATATATATATAAAAAAAAAAGATATAAACAAACAATAAATAAAATAAATAATATTTTATCAGATGTACTTCAGTTTTTGGGTTTGTTACATTTCAGAAAGATCAGAAAAGTTCACTGGACACACTATCAGACCCTACAGAGCTGCTACGAGTCAAAATGAGGTGGTTTAAGCAGCATTTCATTATAATACCCATATGATTTTATGAGATTTACTTTTCATAACAATGGAGAAGGATCATTTAAGACCAAAGAAAAACATTCGCAATGAATGTTCAAGTTTAATATTTTTTTAATTAATTAAATAATAATTTTTTGATATAGGCAACTCTGTGTACAATGCACAGTCTGCTTGAGCTTTATGGAGCAGCAGCAGAAATATGAAAGTATATTTCTTTTATTTGTGCAGAAATATGGTAGAAATGTGTATAATGTATAATGTATAATATAGTGTATAATGTCTGCATATTGCATATACATATGCAAATCAACAATGAACACCACTCCCCATGAGCTTCCGCGAGCCGTTCTTTAGAGATCACCGTTAAAATAAAAACCTTTTTTTCCAAAAAAAAAAAAAAAAAAAAAGAATACTCCACCTATTTTTCATATCTGTATCCATATTAGTTGAGGATGCATTATCTATCTATCTATCTATCTATCTATCTATATATATATATATGTGTGTGTGTGTGTGTGTGTTACATTATACGGATAATGTATGCATGTTTGTGTACACCCCTATGATCCATGGATGGTTTCATGACAGTTCATGATGTATCTGCGTACCATAACTTTTTGCTATTTCGGCATATGTAACCACATATTTCAAAGGCAGAAGGTCTCTTTGTAAAGAAACTGTAAAAACAATAGACGTGAATGGGATACATGAGCTACTTTTGGTAGATGCAGATGCTGCTTTAACCATTGTAACCATTATTTGTGTTATGTATTTGTATGAATGTTTGCTTGTTCAGCTTCGTGCAAAACCCCATAGAATTACAAATATCTTGAGGTTCTATGAGCAGGTTTTATGCAGAACTGGGCAAAAATACACCACAACTAATATTCACCTACAGCCACACGGACCAGCAAGACAACAGAAATGGTCAAATTCACCATGGACAATTCAAACCTCCCTCCTCCCCAGACCACCAGGGGGCACCCTTACTTACAGTATTTGAATTTCTTCCTTTGGTGTGCAAACCTCTTTTGTTTTGTGTTCCCTCCTAAAATGCCAAGCATTATGTTGTATTTGCACCATGAGTGGCTTTTGTTTTCATGTTGAGTTTTCCTTGCCTTGCCTTAGTCTAGTCCTTCTTTTATTTATTCTAGTTTTTTAAATTCTTTTCCAGTTTTTGTTTGTTTATTAGTTGTTCAACTATTAAAGACACTGCACTTGCATCTGACTCCATGGATTTCATGACAAAAACCTTGAGGAGCATCTTTTTATCATCTCACATTCATATTCATTCTCTGTCTCCATCTTTCTCTCTCTCTCTCTCTCTCTCTCTCTCTCTCTCTCTCTCTCTGTCTGTCTGTCTGTCTCACTCTCTTCTACTGCCCCAATATCCCTCTCTCTGCTTTCTCTGTCTGCCCCACTTTTATCTGCTCTGTCTCATAAGAGGAACAATTTGATGCCAACAATCGATCTTTAATGTGCTGGTTGGAGATGATGCAGGAGGCAAGTGCATAAACTCAGCATTACAGTATATATTTTAATAAGGGCAGCCCAACAATCATCGTCATAATAATAATAACTGGTCAGATCACACGCAGGTAACAATACAGGGTTAATCCTTAATCAAGAACAAGAAAACACAGACACAGATCAAAACTGGGAAGTCAAATTAGAAATACAAAACTAGGGAAACAAGGAAACGTGGGAAAACATGACTCAGAACCTAATCAACATGGGGCACAATAACATTTTGCCATGAGACAATGAAACATCAGGGTTTAAATACATAAACTAAAAATGAAGTAACTGAAACAGATGAAAACAATCATGGAGACTAGGGAAATAACCAATAACAGGAAAGAGGTGGATACAAGACACAAATCAAAACACACACAAATGCACATGGACTATGATCAAAACAAAAAACAAAAAAACATGAAAGCATTGTTCATGCTGAGAGCCATAGTGCGTGCTGAGAGGGGAATTACATGACCGACATACTGCTGCTTTTGAGCCCTCCCTGTCTACTTTCAGGAAGATGGCTCTAGAAAGGCCCTACTATAGTATCGACCAATTTACTTTTACCACAAAGTTGGAAGCACACAGTTATATCCCAACATCAGCTCAACCTCACTAATGCTCTTGTAGCTGAATGAACACAAATCCCCACAGCCACGCTCCAACATCTAGTGGAAAGCTTCCCAGAAGAGTGGAGCTCATTATAACAGCAAAAGGGGAATAAATCTGGAATGGAGTGCAACCTTGGTACACCATGTCTTCATGGAGCTCGCATTGAGCACAGGGGCATTGTCATGCTGAAACAGATTTGAGGAAGAACCACATATGGGTGTGATGGTCAGGTATCCACATATTTTTGACTGGATTAGCACATATAAAGCATCATGATTCAGGGCGAACACTAGCCATCCTGTTGCCCCAGTGTGTAGCAGACATTATCCAGCCTTACAAGTTAAGTAGAGAAGTATGACCACGGCTCCATCACGTGCTGGAATGCTTGGGCTATTAACCCGCAACTATGACAGTAACCCCCTCAAGGGCAGTTTTAAGTCTCAGTTAGTGAAAATATTTTAAATATGAAATGTTTTTTAAAGAGTTGATCAAAGACTAAAAAACTTAGGTTTTTCATTAAAAAAAAACCTTGTAACAGATTTTTGAGTTAAATAGTATTAATATTGTTAGAAAACTTGATTAATTGTAATAACACTATACAATTTTTCTTCTGTCCGAGTACAGCAGCGGTGTTTTAACACAGTTCCAATTTCCAGATCCTAGTTGCTATGGTAACAACGGTCCAGAATGAACCTGAGTTCAGTGGTGGCCTAAGAGGAAGCAAAGGGATCTCTGTCAGTTTTGATCAGAAAGCCCTCTTCTAGAAGGAGTCCCTCAGTGCTGACCACATCGTTTCAGGTTGGGCCTAATTACAGCTCTGGGAGAAGGAAGATTGGGGCTGCTGCAATAGATAAGTGAGGCATTTCTTCTGATTACCTCCTCTGTCTGGTGTCTCATGGGCCCAATCTCTTGTCATTTTCATATCTCTTCCTTGCATCTCCCCATGTCATCCATCTACACACTTGTAGTATAATTATCCTGTAAGCTGTTTGTCACTCACTCTCTTGTTGTCACTTTGATGTTTTCTCATTTTATTATACAATATTGATTGAACAAACTCACTGGGAGGTCTCTTAATTATAAGTGACAAACCTTTTCAGTGAGCATAATGAGAACAGTTATTCAGAACTGATCAGCTCAATTAGACAGGTGTAATTCCATCAAGGGAGGTTTTCATGCCACTCTGAATGTATTGTTGTGTCACTCCACAAAATTCTCCATGATTCTTATCAGTCAATAAGGTGATTTGAAAGTAATATTAATGTCTGAGCCTTTTGCTCTGTGTAATGACTATTATTCAATGTGCAACAAGAGTTATACAGAGAATGAAAAACTTCCTGAGATGGAATTAGGAAGGAGAGAGGAAGCACAACTTACAAGCTTACATGAGTAAAGTTTGCAGAAGGAATAATAGTAGGAAAAGCGTAACTATCGATGTGCTGGTTATAAGGAGCCTGGTTATAATATTCCAATATACTGTAAAGATATGAGTTTTTAAGACTTTGACATATGGGCCTTTCTTACATGTGTGTATAAGTATGGGAATATCTCACCTATATCCCAAGTGGTATGCACATTGCTGTCCATCTCCTTCTTTCCAATGATGTACCAGATGCAGGCCATCCAGTGGGCCAGCAGAGCAAACATGGACATGAGCAGGGTGAGCACCACTGTGCTGTGCTGAGAGTAGCGGTCCATTTTTTGCAACAGACGCAGCAGGCGCAGCAAACGTACTGTCTTTAACAAGTGCACAACTGAGACCTGCCACACAAAGGTAGGCCATTACTCTCATATCCTAACAATCATCTGTAAGTGGGTAAAGACAGAAACGACAATTAGTAATAGGGATGTTTTTCTAAATATTACTTGCAACCAAACAGTGAATAATAAGTGGGTACATCACTTAGGGCTCTGCGGTTTAACATGCAGTACACAAGTTGCTTTTTGTTAACCTCCTACTGGTGTCCAGTGGTGTTAGGCTCCAGTTTTGGGAGCCACTGTTCTGCTAAACTCTGCAGTGCTACAACTCATTAACACAGTGTTGACCACCAGGTCTAGTACAACAATTAACTGTCTGAAGGCAATATAAAAAAATGCAAACAATAGGATGTGCTAAAAATGAAGTGAAGTGTAGCCAAGTGTGGTGAGCCATACTCGGAATTTGTGCTCTGCACTTAACCCATCCAAGTGCACACACAAAGTAGTGAACACACACACACACACACACACACACACACACCGTGAACACACACCCGGAGCAGTGGGCAGCCTTTTTTGCTCCGGCGCAAGGGGAGCAGTTGGGGGTTCAGTGCCTTGCTCAAGGGACTCACTTCAGTCGTGGTATTGAAGGTGGAAGAGGCGCTGGTCATTCACCCCCACCTACAATCCCTGTTGGACCTGAGACTCGGACCCGCGACCTTCGGGTTACAAGTCCGACTCTCTAACCATTAGGCCACGACTACCCCATCATATTTGTCTGATAATTGTGTCTTGCATTTATGTTTGCATTTGCCAATAAAGAAAAAAGCACTATTTCACAAACATTTAAAAATTATTTTGCGCTCAAATACAATTGACCATGCACCCCAATAACACACACACACACACACACACACACACACACACACACACACACACACACACACACACACAGGTCTGTGGAACTAGTTGTAGCTGGAATCAGAACAATATTCCACATGTGTGCAGTCACATATCAGCTACGCCACAGTATGCAAGTCAACACTAACCACACAGTCTAACACATACTGTCTGTCAGCTTGTTACCTTGGTGCCCCAGGTAGAGTCTGTAAATAATCCTCATTATATTGTTCATTATTATAATCACCAGTCCCTTTCCACACAGGGCAGGCATTCTCATATCTCACAGCAGACTTAATGATCCACAGCATACTGGACTACAGTGGATATATAAAGTCCACACACCCCAGTTAAAATGGTAAGTTTTTGTGATGAAAAAAATTAAACCAAAATAAATCATGTCAGAACTTTTCCCACTCTCAGTGTGAAATTACAACATATAAAAATTAAGTTAAAACAATAAGAAACATTTTAGGGAAAAATAAGAAAAATAAAAAAGTTATAATGACATGGTTGCATGAGTATACACTCCTTTTTATAATTGGGGATGTGGTTGTGCTCAGAAAGAACCAACAAAGAACCACATTCACTGTCATGTTCAAAAGTAACTATCATACAGCTGTCATCAATGAAATTATTCTGATTAACCCCAAATAAAGACCAGCTGTTTCTGTAGGATTTTCTTTACATCTTCTTGGTTTCATCTCAATTCAAGTTTATTTGTACAGCACTTTTAACAATGGACATAGTCACAAAGCAGCTTTACAGAAATATATATCCAGGATTTAAAATTATAAATTTATCCCTAATGAGCAAGTCAGAGGTGATAGTTGTGAGGAAAAACTCCCTGAGATGATACGAGGAAGAAACCTTAAGAGGAACCAGACTCAAAAAGGAACCCATCCTCATCTGGGTGACACGGATAGTGCGATTATAAATAAATCTCTTCTGTAACTGTGTACTACATGGACAAATAGTGCAACTGTGTAACCAGGAAATTCATTACAGTTTTCACATGAAGTCTTTTTGTTGTTATCAACTATCAAAAGTTATCAACTGTTCACTGACTTGACTGCAAAATTGCAAAAAACTAAAAATCTGTGGGGTGACCTTAAGCAGGCTGTGCAGATGTCTGTGAGATGCCTTCACAATCTGATGGATTTAGAATGTTTTTGCAAGAAAGAGTGAGAAAATTATTTTAATTTATATTAAGTCATAGATGTGCCACGCTGACAGACTCTTACTCAAAAAGACTGAATGGTGTAATAAAATCAAAAGGTGCTTGCACACTTATGCCATTATGTTATTGTAAAATTTTTAAAAATAAATTAATTAATTAAAAAAAACTTTTTTCCCCTATAAAAGTTTCTGATTGTTTTTCACTTTATTTGTATATTTTGCAACTGCACATTAAAGTTGAGAAAATATCTGACATGATTTCTCGTAGTGTCATTCTTTTACTTCACAAAAACCTGCCATTTTAACAGGGGTGTGTAGACTTTATACCCATTGTAAGACTGGAGTGGAGAGTGCTGTACATTTCACTCCAGTAAATAATAGGAATTAGTGATGAGAAAGAGGAAAGGGGTCAGATTTTGTTGAGTGCAGACACAGAAAGATTGTGTGTCTACTCAAATATCGGGTAAATATGAAATATTGATTAACTTTACTGCACTTTAGTGCATAACTCACTCTATTGTAGTAACACTTCTTCATTCTGTCCATTCAGTAATCATACTTTGACTCTGAGGACCACTCGTAGCATTTGGAGCTATCCTGTGCAGTTTGTGACTTTCATCAGAGCTAAGTTTTTTCTCTCCAAAAAAAAAAAGGTGAGACACCGTTTTTTTTCCTGTTTTGCTTCTGCCATCTTCTCCCACTGTGGTGAGTGTATCCATTTCTTCTTCCTTGGAGCGTTTCCTGTGAATTGCTGGCATCTGTGTATTGCTAGAGTCTGTTCCCCCAAATCCCCCCCCCCCTTCATGCATCCCACGAAGAGTCCCCCCGGGAGCTGAACCCTTACTAGGTCTACCTCTGGAGCAAGGGCCTGGTAGTTCTAGATGCTTGGCATGGAATTCTTGGCAGAGTAGGGGGTGAGTGTGGGCCAATGTATCGTGCATTGAGCTTCTTGCAAACATACATAGCCACCTGGTTGGAACTGTGGAGTTTCTCCTCAATGTCATCAAATTCTTTGTATCTTGATCTAAGCGCCTGTGTGCGTTCTCCCATACCTCTTCACTCTGCTTAAACCATTTGTCTACTACGGGTGAATCTGTGGGTTTAGCATTGCAGAGAAACAGCGGTGGCTGATAACCCAGTACACACTGGAAGGGTGTCAGTTGCATGGCTGAGTGCCATAGAGAGTTCTGGGTGTATTCGGCCCAAGGAAGAAACTGAGCCCAATCCTCCTGGTTTTCTAAGCAGAATGAATTAATGAACATTAATGGAACACGTGTGAAGATGAGATTGGCAGTTTCAAAGGAGGTGGATAGGCCATGCAAAGGGACAAGGCATAGGGATTTTGAGAATCTGTCTATAATGACCATAATCACGGTGTTATCCTGTGACTTAGGGGAGTCTGTGATAAAGTCAATGGTGAGGTGAGACCACAGTTGCTGTGGTGTAGGTAGTGGCACAAGCTTACCTGCTGGGAGAGAGTGTAGTATCTTGGCTTGTGCAAATGAAGTGCATGAGGAGATAAATTTGTGGATGTCTGTAATCATGTTAGGCCACCAAAACTTCACCTTCAGAAGGTAATATGTTCTCTATGTACTTGGGTGTCCTGTGGCTGGGGTCATGTGTGCCCAGGTGATGAGTTTGCTTCATAGGCTAGATGGCACAAAGGTTCTCTCTGGTGGACAGGCAGGGGGGACAGTATGTTTTCCTTCCTCTGGTTGTTGATCTCTGTAGGATACAGGTGGGACAGGGAGTCAGCCTTGGAGTTCTTGGACGCTGGTCTATACAAAATCATGAAGCTGAAATGAGCAAAGAATAGGGCCCACCGGGCTTGGCAAGGGTTCAGATGCTTGGCGGTTTTCAGATACTTATGGTCTGTGAAGATAGTGAATGGATGGGCCATTCCCTCCAACCAGTGATGCTTTTCTTCCAGGGCAAGTTTCACAGCCAGAAATTCTCGGTTACCCATATTGTAGCTTTGTTCAACTGGTGACAGCTTCTTTGAGTAGAAAGCCACCAGATGGAGTTTAGGTTTATCTCCAAATCTTTAGGACAGAACCACTCCCACCACAGATTCTGAGGTGTCTACTTCTACAATGAATGGTTTTAATGGGTCTGGGTGCTTCAAAATGAGAGCGGTGGTGAATGTGGTCTTCACCACAAAAAAAAAAAACCCAACAGAGTTTTGGACTGATGGTATTCCTAGTTTGTGACCTAGTGAGCCAATATCAGAATGTATTTTTGATAGACTTCAAAGCACTATTGTAAGTCGCTCTGGATAAGGGCGTCTACCAAATGCCATAAATGTAAATGTAAATGAGTTACTGGAAGGCTTCAACAGCTGCTGTGTTCCACACCAGAAGCTTGGGTCCCTTTTTCAGTAGTGACATGAGGGGAGTAGCAATGGAACTAAAACCCTGGATGAACCTTCAGTAGAAATTGGCAAAACTGAGAAATCTTTGGAGCTCCTTGATCATCTTGGGAGTCGGTCATTTGGTGACTGCAGTCATTTTTTTCTTGGTCCATGGCCACTCCTTTGGGGCCTATAATATACCCCAGGAAAAAGATTGTGGACACATGAAATTTGCACTTTTCTCCCATTACGTAGAGTTGCTTGTCAAGTAGATGTGCCAGGTCTTGCTTAAGGACTTGCTGAAGGATTCCAGAAAGGGTCAAAAGATTAATATGTCATCAATGTAGGCAATTACACACTTTCCCAACCTGTCCCTTAAGATATCATTAATGAGGCATTGAAGAAGACTTTATTTTTCACATATACATTACAGCCCAGTGAAATTCTATTCTTTGCATATGCCAGCTTATTAGGAAGCTGGAGTGAGAGCGCAGGCTCAGCCATGATATGGTGCCCCTGGAGCACCCAGAGCCTTAACCGTTGAGCCACCACTGCCACTGCCTAGTCTTCAGCACCAGAAGACTGAGGGGGTGCAAGAGAGTCCAATGGCATGACACAGTACCTCTAGTGAATAGAGGTGGTGTTAAAGGCCACTTTCCACTTGTCACCCTCTCTGATGCAGATAAGGTTGTAGGCACCGTGGAGGTCCAGCTTGGTGAAGATCTTGACTGAACGAAGTTGTTCCAAGGCAGATGGGACAAGCGGAAGGGGATACCAATGTTTTACTGTGATCTGGTTGAGCTCATGATAATCAATGCATGGTCAAATTTCTCCTCCCTTCTTCTCCACAAAGAAGAATCCTGCAGAGGCAGGAGAGGTGGAGGGATGAATGTACCCCTGTTGCAGTGCCTCTTCTACATACTCTTCCACGGCCTGTTGTTCCATTAAGGAAAGGGGATAGATTCAATTGTGTGGTGCAGTGGTGCCTGGGCGGAGCTCTACGGCACACTCATAGGGTCTGTGTAGTGGTAGGCCACTAGCTTTGGCCTTACTGGATGCCACTTGGAACTCTTGATACTCTGTGGGGATGTCTGTGTATACTTGAGTCTCAGGACTCTCCACTGTGGTCGAGGCTATGACAAGGCAGGGAAGATGCAGATGCAACTTGATGACCATTTTGTGATTTCCTTGTCATGCCATGATATTTGGTGGTCATGGAGGCACATCAAAGGAAATCCTAGAATGAAAGGAAATGAGCTCCTGGTGGAGAGCACTGACATGGAATAGGAGAGGCTTCGTACACATGGTACACGTGGTGCTGTCTCCTATGAGTCCTCCAACAATAGCATGAATTCTTAAGGGGTTTTGAAGTGGTAGGTATGTTGAGCTTTCTGACAGTGTTGTGGTCCATGAAATTCCCTGCTGCTCCAGCGCTAAGAGACATGGTCTGAGTGCTTCATCTGCACTTTTAGGGTAAAGGATTAGTGAGAGAAAAACTGAGATGGACTCACTGTGGGGGTACGGGTGGATGTGAACGTTCTCTCAGCAGGGCTGTGTCTGGCTGGGATTCTCTCCTGAGAGGGGTACTGTGCTACAAAATGCTTTGGCGTGGCCACAGTAGAAACACAAATTTTCCTTTCATCCTTTCTGGTGGATTCCGGTGCTTGTGTTACAAGTGCATTTAGGGCTGGACACAGCCTAAACACAGATTTTACAAAAATCTGTAATACACAATATTGTTTTGTGGCGTAGTGACCACAAGATTTGTTCCTGCTGTCCATCACTCTGCAGTACAAGCCTTCTCCAAGTTACTGAGGGTGCCAGAACATCATTCCATTGTTAACCCCTATCCTTACCCCTGGGAACAATACATGCCTTTAAATACATGGCATTAGAGAGATTGGTGGTAGTCTTGATGGTGGTAGTTTCAGCTCTCCATGCACATAAATCACCTCTGCATACAACTGTAAATTTGATTATATTTCTGGCTCGTATAATTAAGCAAGGTGATCAAAGCATTTTCTCCAGATCCAGTTGTGGTGGTGGGGGAGTGTTTGAGCACCAGTTTGTGAAGGGAGAGTGGAGTCAGGGAAAAATGAGGGGTAATGAATGAGTGCTGCCACCTTTTTATTATTAATGGAACTCTGTTTGTTCCTTGTACCCTGCAGTGGGCACTGAAAAATGAGCACAAGTTACACTACAACAGGTCACCAAATGATGAGCAGATTCCTGCTCAATAAAACAGTCATGATGAGCTCTAACAATCTGACATCTGAATTCTCACTTGGCAACTGATGTTTGATTAGTCCATGTGGTAATGAAAGACACAGCTCATGTTTCAATGTGTTTATGTGAGTATCTTGCAAAAACATTTTCCTACCTTTGAGGGCAAAAAAATACTAAAAAATGAATAACTAACTAAAAAAATTATTTTTGTAAAATGATATGTGCATATGTGAGTTATATATTTATACCGTGCTATATGTACAGTATATTATATATCTAAGTTGTATGAGAAGAACAATTTGACTTAAAAAAAAACTAGAAAATAGTCCCTATTCCATAGCATCCATCTCTTGCACACTCTGAAACCAAGCCAAACTTTTGAACTCACCACGCTAACATTGAAGGCATAGAGGAGATCAAAGGGCAATGCGGCCACAAAGTCGATGATTAACCAGGTGGTCATGTAGTGGATGCAGATCTGCCGTGCATCGAAGATCACTTGTCCAGACGTGCTCACATATGTAGTGCGAAAGTTAAGCATGATGTCTACAACGAAAAAAATGATGTTCAGACAGCACACACACTGAGCTCTTTTCCAATAAGCTACAGTCTGTATGCAGAGTTTAAATTGTTATGCTATTGTAAAAAGGTTTAGTTATGTACTAAAAACAACCCTGAAAAATATGGATAAAACAAAGTTACAGGTGTATTTCAACCCTGAGCTTTCTCACCAATGATAAAAAGGATCTCCACAGCGATGTCACTGACAGTGGTGCTGCGTGTCAAGTCTTCATCACCAATAAAACACACATTGTACGGCACAGTCACAGCCACATAGAAAGTAGCCAGCAGGATTAGCCAGTCCCAGCCAGCCTTGAATGTGCTGAAGTGGAGGAGGATGAACTTGGACTTCCTGGCATCCGCAACTTTGTATTCCGGCAGAGCTGGCGGATCACCGAAAACATTCTGGTAACCATGACCACAAAGATGGAAAAAGAGTGGGGTTACCAATTCAGCTGCAGGTCCTTAGTGGCATGTTTTTCTTGTTCTTTTCTGCCTTCATCACTTTCTCTCACTTATATCTCTATTTTATCGCACCAATACCAAGGGTGCAAAACGCTAGATTTTTCTGTTTTATTATTATTATTATGGGCATCCAACTTCACACACACACAATATATATATCTATATATACACACACACACAGTATTGTGCAAAAATCTTCGGCACCCTATTTTTTTAGTACAATCTTTGTTATAGATTTTTATTTTGTAACGTCTACATTATTGATTCAATACAAAAACATTTTAGATTTTCAAACATAAGGTTTTCCAGCACAAAATTAAATGTTACAGAAAAATGTTTGCTTTTTACATAAGAGACACTTTTCAGATAAAAACAGAATGAAGGCTGCTGGGTTTCGCTGCAGAAATAAGAAGCGAGTCGA
>CM075002.1:12307417-12319384 GCA_037576825.1 Pangasius krempfi | reverse complement strand
TCAGGAGTTTGACAGAGGGGTCTTTAGAGGTGCAGTCATTTGTGTAGAGGGAGAAGAGCAGTGGGGAGAGAACGCAGGCCTGAGGAGCTCCAGTGCTGATGGTGCGGATGTTGGATGTGAATTTCCCCAGCCTCACTAGCTGCTGCCTGCCTGTCAAAAAACTGGTGATCCACTGACAGATGGAGGTGGGTACTATATTCACTACATCACCTTCATCAGACACACCTAGACATGTTTATCATAGACATATGTTAATGGATGTTACTTTTTTTCTGTAATCTATCTGGGAAAAGCTCTGTTAAGGTGTATTGATTATTTTCCATTATTGGTTATTTTTATTCTACGGAATGGGATTTTTCCAGCCATTTTGGTGTTATTCTCTGCCATTTTATCTGCAGTGCTCCCAAACAGTGCTCCCAAAGGTATACTGTCACACCTTCAGGATGCCTAAAGCCCTCGAGGAAAGCATTTACCATCAGGAGTTTCCATTTAGTGTTATATTTAGCTTCATTAGCTCTGTGTTGCAAACTAGGATGCTTTGCACTAAGGTAATCTGACTAATATTCTGACTAACATTCACACAGAAGAGCAGCCATATGCTCTCTCTTATAATGCTTTCTCTGTCCCACCATACAGCCGTTGGACAGGTGTTATAGACAGGTCCTCCCCCTGGAGGGAGAATGCAAAGGGGGTGCCATCCTCCAGTTAGAAAGTGACAATATTTAACTTCTAAATGGCACCCCCATTTCTGTCCCCTTTAAATTAAAATTATGTGATAATCACTTCCATCCACATGTAAGATTTATGCACCACATGTGGAGGACTTTCATGTCAAATCAACACACTCGAAGCGAAACGTGTTTTGGGGTAAATTTGTGTTTATAATCCTGGGGATTGGTCTTAATAATTAATTATGATATTAGAACATTAGTAAGAGGGCTAGCTAATCTACTGCTTCATGTAGGTTTCTCTTGTGCTGATAAATATTTGGCATTACGCTTGAAATCTTTTACAAACGGGCCATTGGTTGTAGCTGTTGTCCTAGTTGTCTAATGAGTTAAGCCTGGAATATGTATTTTACATAGGCCTACATGATTTGGCTTGGTCTGAAATCAGGTAGCCTAAAACAAGTGCTTTTGGAGCATAATGTAGTGGCCAATATAGAGTACTATTTAAACTGAAAGAGAACATGCATAAGTGGACTAAAGAACTTTGTATCGTGCTATTAACAGAATTTATGTAGAGAAAAATACTGCTAGTTAAAGTGATAATGAGATTCTCGCATGTCCACTAATTCTACAGGATCATTTTCAGATCTCTCAGAAAAGGGAGAACCTACGCTGAGGAAAACCTCCATCAGTAACCCTTTTCCTAACCAGTTGTGAATTCTCAGTTGTAAGACTATGCTTAAGTTGGTTTGCTCCACAGAATGTATATGATTAAAGTTCCTAAACCTGCAAATTTATCGCACAAATAGATAAAGGTTGGAAGGAAGGAGCAGGCATCATTGGTGGGGGGTGCAGGCTCCAAATGCAGCTTTATAGTGTTATCAACTTACTGTCCAGTAATAACAAATCATAGTAAAAGAAGACAATATTATGTGTCAATTCTGCCAGAAGACCATACAACAACCCAGTCTGACAAAGTATCTAGAGCACTTGTTCAGTAACATATAGGCATAGAGGCGTAATCTATCTATCTGATTATCTATCATTTTATTAGGATTAACTAATCTAATTAATCTGATTAGCAGCAACCGCACCGCTACATATCTGGCCTGAATCTGAATTCACAAAATTCAAATTTATCATAATCATAAGCATTGAGAGAATGAGAACACTACAGCCTATTGCTTGTTAAATAGCTATGGTCCTACCAAATTTAGAAGTAGACCTCTTTTCTTCTGTCCTGTGCAGATGTCCACAAACTTCTCAAGTGACAGATAATGCGAAAAAAAAAAAGTCCATATTGGAGTTCATCTATGGCTGATAACATGACCACAGAGCTGAATGAGGTGTTGCGATAAATGAATACAAAAAGGAGACAGAAAAAACTTCTTATGTCACGACTGGGGGCATTCAAATATCTGCAGAGCACTATAGTGAGATAAGACCAAAATTTAACATGAAGATTACTAACATTCCTCATAACTACCAAATATAATTGTGACAAGATAGCCACATTCACAGATGATAAGAATCAAATCAACTAAGAGTTTGCTTGTTATCTAATTTTGGAAACAGGAGGGCTAGGCTGTGCATTTGTGGATTTACTGAATGCTCACTGTCCCTGTGTGCATGCGAGAGAGACACCACAATGCCAAATCCCACAAAATAACCATCTTTTTCTTCTTTAGTAACTCCTTTTCTTCAGCCGTGGCCTTCAAAGTTTTAGTAAAGCCCCTTTTAAATAAATGCCCATCTTCAGTCTAGCCTACTGAGGAGTTTCCGAGTGCTATGTTTCAGTAAGAGCTTCAGATGTGTTCAGTTTTACATTTCACTCCTAACCCAATCCAAACCTTGACCTCTTTCACACAGCAGCTCTGCAGGGAAACTCACGCGTGCCGTCAAAGCGCGTCGCGATGGTGTCCAGAAACGTGTTCTGAGGCGCGAGCAGACCCTTCATCACCGGCATCTTCACGGCCCGGCCAGAGCGCGGTTCCCATCAAACTGACGGAGAGTTAGTGACCAAGGAAAAACAAAACTGACAACAACACAACAAACCAAAATAAACAGATAATGAATTTATCTCCGGGAAGAACTAGGCTCGGTCGCAGCGCGCGCGTCTCTTTCCTGTTCCTCGAGGAACCAAACAGAGAGAGAGAGAGAGAGAGAGAGAGAGAGAGAGAGAGAGAGAGAGAGAGAGAGAGAGACCCCCGCAGGTATAACACCACAATACCTGTGTGGACTGGAGTGACATCCAGCTGCAGCCCCTGAAGGCAGACTCATAGCTGTAGAAATGATTCGCGTTCATGTTCAGGTTCCTTTTCACAGATGGACTTCTGTAACATTCACTGGACTGAATGTACATCATGTGAAGTTAGTGAAATATCGATAAAACTAGATTATTGTTATTATTAGACGGTTATTGGGCGTCGTTTATCAAGCTGGATATCAATGTGTTTATTTGTAAATCGAGAGTTTACACAAGAAATTTGGTGCATTCATGAAAATCTCCTAATTTCAGAAAAAAATGTTGGTAACCTACTCATGCTCCTGAGTGCATACATTCACACCTAAGAAGACTAACTAATGTAAACCTCAGCGGATTGACTCTGAACCACATCACTGATTTACTGCACTTTTATGTACAGATTACACTGCAGGTTTAAACAGCTTGTGTGTTTCAGGTACACGCACAAATTTAATCGGAGTTTTGTGAAACCCGCTTGTTTTATCCATAAATTAAAGCAAAGAAGACCAGTCACTGAATTAAGAATGCTGCTGTTTGAAAGCGGGATGTAACCCTCACAGTGTACAGTGGATATAAAAGTCTACACACCCCTGTTACCAGTGCAGGTTCTTGGGATGTAAAAAAAAATGAAACCAAGATAAATCATGTCAGATATTTTGAAATAGCAAACAACAAAATTTAAATGAAAAACAAACAGAAATGTTGTAGGGAAAAGAAAAAGAAAAACCTTACAATAACACAATACAATACCATACAATACAATAACAATAATCAAGTGTACACACCCTTTTACAATGAGGCATGTGACTGTGCAATTAACCAATCAAATTCAAACTCCTGTTAAAAATGAATTATATCATACACCCAGGCCCAGATTAAGACCTTTCCCTTCTTCATACTCTGATATTCAACATACTGCATTTCAGAAACATGCACAGGAAGATGGATTATGTAAAAATATACACTACAGGACATACAGGACAGACACTTCCTGTAAACTGAGGTAAAGCTGAGAACTGCAGAAAAGCCAGTGGTGTGTGTGGGACGAGTGCATATATATATATAGCTATAGCTCACTTACCTGGAGGAGGAACAACTGCATTGTCATGGTCACACTGCTGGCTTTCTGTGTTTGGACAACATACGTTTGATCTGTCAACAGTACAATTACAAATCGAGAGGGTATAGTCCCATGTTTTAGGCATTGACAGCCAGTGGTTTTCGTGTGGTCAGATTATGTGAATGCTGCCTACAGACGTACAAGCTGCCTCTTATCTGCTCACCCTCCTCCTGGCGATGTTTGCATGTACATGCACATGCATCGGTTATAATATTGAGCAGGTTTGTCATACTCATAGTCTAACTGAGCCACATGTGAGCTCTGCAATAAAGTAAAGCTATACTTTTTTGATGTATTCCTATTATTATTTAATCTATCAATTAGCACCAACAATCTAGGCTCTGAAACTACACTGTAATAGGATGTTAATAAAAAAAACAAAAAAAACAATGAGACTCATAAACAG
This sequence comes from Pangasius krempfi, assembly GCA_037576825.1. Lineage (NCBI taxonomy): Eukaryota > Metazoa > Chordata > Actinopteri > Siluriformes > Pangasiidae > Pangasius > Pangasius krempfi. The sequence continues at coordinate 12,314,945 of CM075002.1, read as the reverse complement.
TCAGCAAATTCATCATGAATTCTATATTTAACCGTCCCAAACAATAAGTCATGTTCTCCTATTTTATGTGAATTATTTTCACTGTTATAAAAATATTTTACCATTTTGTATTTGGAATGATTCAAACAAATTTGTGCCATCACACTTCTGGGTTGAGTTGTACAGACACAGTGATTTTATTAGTATATTATTTCTCTTATATTTAATTTTTAGTAAATTAAGCAGTGTCTCGGGCTGTGAGATGTGAGATGCGAGCCCGTGTCTGCTGTACAGTTGTTGAGTCGTAGGTAGTTACTACAGGCCATTTCAGCATGACGTTTTGGCACATGTACTTTAGAGCACCTTACCATTAGATGCTCGTCTTCCCGACTTTAGGATAGAGGAAATCTTTGATAATATCCTGAATCTTTGATAATGATTGACATCACATTCAAGAGAAATGTGCATCACATGGCTCAGTCTCTGCTGTCCAATAGTAGCCTACACCGCAAGCGATTTTATAACTGAAGGCAGTTTGGAAAAGGAACACTTTCCTGATACACTGGTAAGAGGCAAGCTGAGATAGGGCTAAATCCACATTTGGAAAAATATTATGCAGTTTGCTTGAAATAATTCAAAAACCTCATTAAGTGTGATTCATTATTCTTGTGAAGCCACACATTCCCTCTTTCTTGCGCTATAACTAGGCTTCTTTTTACTTGTCAATCATGAAACTGACATAAACAACAGCCAATAAGGTGCTCAGGCTCCAGGGCTTCAGCCCCCACTTATAATCTGTGTCTGCATACCCCTGTCAGTGAAGTGATTGTGATTAATAAAGATGGATAAAGAAGGGCTGTTTCTGTAGGATATTCTTTAATAAAGAACTTTAGCAGGTAGGTCACTTCATAAGAGCAGGGTGTGCACCTCTTCACCACCCTCTGCTGTGTGCATAGTGACACTACACCACACCTACTGTACCACAGCTGTAAGTGTTTACAGAGACATTTAGCCAACAAGTGTTACTGGTAGTGACAACAGAATAGTGGAACTGATTACTCAGGGCTTCAGGACCCACAAAAATGTTTATTTTGGTATCAAGTTTTGGTATCCTTTTTAAAATTCTAGGTAATTACAGTCATAAATATAGCGGATTTGAGAGAACAAATAGATAGATAGATAGATCACTTTATTAATCCCAGAGGGAAATTCACAGATTACAGCATCAATCCAAAAGTTAAAGTGTGCAAGCAGCAATATTCAGAATAATAAAAATAAACAAACTTATTCAGTACAAAAGTATAAGATATAATGTTGGATATAAAGTGAGAATAGCCTTATATCCACAGGTCTTCTGAGTAAATGGGAAAGTGTCAGTGCAGTACTGGAGTATTAACAGTATAAATAATAATTAAGTGAATATAGCCTTATTTTAACTTTAATTTTATACTTTATAACACTGTAGGCTCTCTGATAGCTTCTCTCTCGTCAGAAGCACGAATGGTTCATGACAACAAAAGATAAACACCAACAACCACCGTTTTCCTTCAGATAAGAATTATACTGAATTGTGGACTACTTTAGCCTTTACTTTAAAACAGAACATGAACATACACTGCTCCCCTGAATTTATATAACCTTCATATAACCTAGGTGTTAAGGAACTCTACTCAGTTCTTATTATATATGAATTGAAATTTTATTGAAACTGAGCTTTTTATCAGTCTCAAATTTGAAGACGTCTTTATGGAAGATCATTTTTTTTTGCATAATTTTCAAAATTGTCACAGTGAACTGACTTCATGTTAAAGAACAATAGAGCAGAGCTCTTACCATTACTACAGCATCTATTTTTATCTAGTTATTGTAACTTACAGAACTGAGATGTTCATTGTTTTGTATATATTTTACACTATTAAACAAAATCAGGCGAATCACAGAGGGCGTGGTTATCCGAGGGTGTGGTTATCCGAGGGCGTGGTTATCCGAGGGTGTGGTTATCCGAGGGCGTGGTTATCCGAGGGCGTGGTTATCCGAGGGCGTGGTTATCCGAGGGTGTGGTTACCAATCGGGCATCCCTTGCCAGATTTGCACCGTGCATGGGCTGTCATAGGGAATTAGATTGGGCAGGAGACACGGATCAGGTAGCAATGATGCTGCCTGATATGTATCACGCAAAAACATTGCATTACAAATCTTAAGTGCCACGGTTATAATCAATGATGTATATACTATATATATGGGTGGACATTCTGACAGAGTCAAAAGTGAAGCCAAAATGTCTCTAAGGCCGTCTAGTGGCTGGCTGCAGTACCCTTTTTAACCCGGCCCGTTCCCATGTTAGTGAATGGGACAGATGGCAAGCTTCCATTTTTAAGTTGCATCTCCACAAATTATGTTTAGGAATAGTGTTCTGTCGTTTTTACAGGTTCAGTTAACCGTGATATCTCACGATATTATTCTTACGATAAACATGTTTTATAAAAGTTATTTAATGATAAAGTTTATAAAACATGACGTGGTTAATGAGGTAACTGATAGTTTTTTATATGGCAGCTGAGACTCATGAGCATACACGTACTTTCTAACATGGACCTGAAGCTCTGGACAGTTCTGTAGCAAAGCCATGTCTTGTTCTGCTATAAACTGTTATAGCAGACCCTCAGCGGGGAGTTCTTTGCAATTTTCATGGTATTTTGCTCATTTTGATGTCTAACTGTTGACTGTTGACTTTAGTGAACACCTGAAGTTAGCCAGTCTCTCCTTTTTAAACAAACTCCACTGACAGGATGAGCAGAGCGTTAAGACAACACTCCCGTTCAGATGGGTAGCTTACTGCAGGAGCCAGAGCTGGAAGGTGTGCAGAGCCATGTTGTGATGAGTGCAGATGCTGACTGCTGTTTAACAGTATATCTTCATCACATTCGCTACTTATACTTACTTTACTTTACTAAAATGATGGCTTTGCCAATGTCAGCTAGCTTGCAGATGGTAGCTCAGTAAGTCATGACTCTAAAATCTTTTCCTGAGAACCAGGAAATGTGAAATGATTTCTGTTAATAAAGTTAACATTATCTGTTAATAACTGTTAATAGCTCTTACTTAATATGGAATATTATTTCGGGTTTTTAATGTGTGTTCAAAGTGGAGGGTCTCCAATCTTTTTATGTTCGTTTCAACGTATTAAAGTCACCAATCAAGCTTTTGTAAATTTTTATTTAGATTTTTTTTTTAAATCAGTAAAATATTCTAGTTTACTAAAAGAGAATTTGCTGCGGTGGCTGATGCTCTTCCTAACAGAGAGTTAATATTCTTTTACATACAATGTATGAGTTATTTCAAAATATCACAAAATGTGGTGAAATGACACGCATGCGCAGATCGGTGCAGAGTCGTAAAGCATAAAAAAAATAAAAATAAAATAAAATAAAATGAATAAGTACTACTACTACTACTACTACTACTAATAATAATAATAATAATATGCGCGATATGGGTGCGCATGCGCGGTGCAAATTGGGCCGGGGCCGGGACTGGGTAGCCACAGACGTCTTTTATTTTGAAAACATTTGACTCTGCCAGTGTCGCATTGCACTTCCGGTCTCGTGTCACGTGTGCGAGCAGCTGCTTTGCAGCACTTCCTCCTGGCTCGCGCTCCTGTGTTTACATGCAGCCTGCAGAATGGGAAGAGCCGCATGAATATTAGCAGGTAAAATAAACTCGCCGAGCTCGTGCTCGTGCTCGTGTTTGTGTGGGTGGCAGGGAATCTGTAAGAACAGCGCGGATTAGTGTCACTGCCTGGGATGAAGGGTGGAGGCTGAGTGTAAGACCCAGCTAGCAGGCTAACAGTGCATCAGCAGCCTGAGTCGCTCAACCTGTTCCCTGCACCGAGGCATGACTCCTGATCACACTGTAATGGCAGATAGTGAGCCACATCTCATGTGTTTATTATCTGATCAAACTCTGCTTCTGTGTGGTGTGTGTTCCTGTGTGGTGTGTGTTCCTGTGTGGTGTGTGTTCCTGTGTGGTGTGTGTTCCTGTGTGGTGTGTGTTCCTGTGTATGATCTTGAACATCAGTCAGTAGCGCGCATTCAGTCTAAGCCACCAGCCATAAAGCCTTCACTGTGTTCAATCAGTTCAGCTCCTTTTCTTGACCTTGTTTTAAAACCATGTTTTACATAAATAGATTATCTCCGGAATGTTTTAGTCTAAACAGAAGAAACAGCAGTGCTGAGCTGGTCCACAATTCCGTATCATTTTGTAATTGAAGGAAAGCTGCTTGTGGCTCTTCGTGCTGGGTGCCAGAGCCCTAGGCCTCGCTGTGGGAGGAATGTATTAAAAATAAATCATTTCCTCTTCCACTCCACACACACAACATCTGAAATGACCTGGTCTGTTAGCAGCTACATGGTTACACAGTTAGACTGTTATATTGTACAGGAATGTCCTGACACTTCAGCAGTTTCTTCTAAATGCTTCTGTGTTTGCTGTTTTTTTCCCACACATTAACTTGCTTGAAAGTAAAGTAGGTCATTGCCTTGAAGTTTCTTGATTTATTTGTGCCCTGAGGACATAAACTAGCTTCAGTGTCAAATGACCAACCCCGAAGTCATCCATGAAACACATGAAAACTTTATTATTATTATTATTATTATTATTATTTGCTGCCGCAGCACCTCTTGGAGTCTTCTCGGCTGTCATCTCGCAGTGGAATGTGAAAAGAGGCCTTTGTTGGTGCAGAAACGCATTTATAGTGTGATGATGGTCAGGATTCAAGCTGGCAGATAGGAGAGTTCAGGCATCTCTGGATTTGTTCTCAGATTGAATAAAGACTCTGCTGCACGTTTTGCAGTCTGTGTGTGGCGTGAGATGTAGCCTTAGTTCTGCTCGAAGCTGGTGGAATTCCTGAGGGTCATGTGATTGGTGCAGCTCAGTAACCAGCTGATGAAGGTAAGGCATGTGAGTTTATTTAACAGGCTTTCAGCCTCTGATCTAACCACGAGCTGGGCCACTGTCATGCTGTGTTGTTTTGAACATTTTCTTAGCTTAGTGACAGGTACGGAGATTCCTGTTGTCTGAGGGGAAAAAAACTAACGTGCAACTTGACATCAGTTTTTGAAAACCTAGATCCTTGCTTTCACAGGTTTTAAACCTACATTTAAGGTATAGTTTGCTGTTTCCTTGCGTTTCTTCTGGGAAGTTCATAGCTGCAGTGTTCTCTAAACCCTGTTTTCTCAGTTCCTCCTTCTAGTGTAAAAGCAGAGAAACTTGCGCTCTTGTGATTAAAGGACTATATGAGAATTGAAACACTTGGCTTATTCCACCTGGTTTGGTTTGTCAGGAAATGATATGCAGTCATGAGAAAAAGAAAGTACACCCTCCTTCAATTTTATGCTTTTATCAGGGCCTAAATAACAATCATGTGGTCCTCACCAACTTCTACAAACAAACAAATAACCTCAGGTGACAACAAACAACACAACAGATTTCAATATGTAGTCATTTGTCCAAAAAAGTAAACCAACAGAAACCAGGTGGGGGTAAAAATAAGTACACCCTGTAATTTACTAACATGTAGAACCATCTTCAGCAACAATAACTTGAAGTAAATGGCTTCTGTCGGAGTTTATTAGTCTCACATTATTTGGAGAGATTTTGGCCCACTCTTCTTTACTACATCGCTTCAGTTCATTGAGGGCATTCGTTCATGCACAGCTCTCTGAAGATCCCACCACAGCATCTCAGTGGGGTTGAGTCTGGACTTTGACTTGGCCATTCCGACACCTTGATTTTTTTTTTCTTTAGCCGTTCAGTTGTCGATTTGCTGGTGTTTGGGATCACTGTTCTGTTGCATGACCCAGTTTCAGCCCAGCTTAAGCTGCTGGACAGATGGCCTTACAGTTGTCTCAAGAATATTCTGGTATAAAGTGGAGTTCATCATTGTCTCAATGACTGCAAGTTTCCCAGGTCCAGTGCCTGCAGAACAAGCCCAAATCATCACGCTCACTCTGACGCTCACTCCTGGGATGACTGGCAACTGTCTTGAAGGCTCTCCATTTGTAAACAGTCCTTCTCACTGTAGATGGTGAATATCAAATTGTTTGGAGATGGCCTTATAACCCTTCCCAGATTGACGAGCAGCAAAAATTGTTTTCATGCAGACACACACCTGAGTGCTCCAGAACACCAAACTGCCAGAAGTTCTGCTTTTATAGAGGTAGTGGTAGTAGGTTAAGATAACTTTGTGTATTTCATTAGTGGCTGTTAATTACTTTCTTAATGTGGAAGTTGGAAAGGTGTACTTATTTTTTCCCCCACCTGGTTTCTGAATGTTAGTTTACTTTTTGGGAAAAAATGACTACATATTGAAATCAGTTGTTTTTGTTGCCACCTGAGGTTATTTATGTATAGAAGCTGGTGAGGACCACACTATTGTTGTTTAGGCCCTGATAAATAAAAATTGAATTGAAGGAGGGTGTACTTTCTTTTTCCCATAACTGTAAGGTTTGAGGGTGTGAAAGTTACTCTGAGAGGAAGCTGGCTGCAGACAAAACCTTTAAGTCCTCAATTCCACTTTCAGTGAAAAAAATATTCGATGTCTGCACAAAAAATTGTAGTAAATTTAATTACGTATACAGAGTGTCTCAAAAGTCTCCATAAATAGCGGGAATTAACACTTTTTAGCAGATTGTAACTGTATTTACAAAACATCCTCTACATGATCACCATTTCTTCATAAACACATGGAGTCGTTTCATTGTGAACTCGTGTTAACACATCTGGTGTTCTGCAAGTAACTGCATGTCCATCGCAACCTTGAGACAGCTTCTCGATCCGGCTGTAAGAACGGTTTCGATCTCTTCTTTTGTTAAAGGCATTCTTAAAGGCTGTCTGGAAAAAAAATTATATAAATAAAGTATTAAAAAATTTGAAGACATTTTGCTAAAGAGTGTTGATTTCTCCCATGTATGGAGACTTAGCAATTTAATTAATTTAGTACAGAACGTAAAGCATTTAAGTATTTGTAATCATTTTATATTTTTTTGTGTAGAAATCACAGATTTGTTTTTGTCATATTTATTAACCATTTTTTCAGTGTTCTTATGCACATTCACACAAACCTCAGTCATTTTGGAGTCTCTGCCTCAAGGCTTAGCAGCGAGTCAGCCTTAGCTTAGCTTAGCTTAGTCATAACCCACAGTCCTGTGGAACAATAGTGCCTATGAGAAGTATTTTTTTTAAACCCCTGTAGCCTTTTTCACATGAAGGAGTGTAAGCTTGACTACAGTGCCTTGCAGAAGTATTCATATCCACTGAACTTTACACGTTCATGTTACAACCACAAACAAAAATGTAATTTATTGGGATTTTATGTGATCGACCAACACAAAGTGGCACATAATTGTGAAGAGGAAGGAAAATGATAAATGGTGTCCAAAATTTTTTACAAATAAATATGAAAAGTGTGACACGCATTTGTATTCAGCCCCCTTTACTCTGATACCCCTAACTAAAATCCAGTGGAACCAATTGCCTTCAGAAGTCACCT
>CM075002.1:12274789-12286906 GCA_037576825.1 Pangasius krempfi | reverse complement strand
CAAATCCCCACAGCCACACTCCAACATCTAGTGGAAAGCTTCCCAGAAGAGTGGAGCTCATTATAACAGCACACACACAGGGAATAAATCTGGAATGAGACGTTCAACAAGCACATATGGGTGTGATGGTCAGGGGTGCACAAACTTTTGGCCATATGGTGTGTGATGTTGAACTGCATTAGCTCTCTATTTTGCTAATGTACACAGAATAAACAAAAAGTTTAAACAGAAGAAATTCTGTCATTAGAGTTGGGGAGCTTTCACATTCACTTTTTAGTCCATTTTGACTGGAACCCTGGTGCATTTTCTCTCTGCGGTTGGTTTAGGAAGGCGAGAGCACATCTCATTTTGTCTGCCTCCATTGCTGTTTGTAGTAGAGTCTTTCTCCACCTGAGGATTAAAAACAAAGTCTTAAATTACTAGTACACGCAATTTTATCATAACATCAATTTCACCAATAAGATTTTTGTTGTTCTTCAGAGAGACAACAGAGCAAGAGTACAGCTCAATATACAACATGTGGTAAAAGAATCTGCTTGTGAGTGTCTATTTTAAGACTTTTAATTATCCACATTTGTAGCCTATACGAAAGTACAGAATAACAATAATGCTTTTACACATTTTTTGGATTTTTTGCACCTTTCTTTGCATGTAGCTTAACACTTTTCGTGCATAGTGTCCACACTTAGGAATAGTTCACTTAAGGCCTCTTTTGGGAAAATATAAAATGTAAAGCACCTCTAAAACGCTTAAAAACAAAACAAAAAAACATTCTATTGCTCTCTAGACTTATTGTATCCTGTCTGTTATCTCTTTACACACATTGTGCCTAAAATCCCAAATTAAATAAAATATTTTGATATCCAATTACCTACCTTTTTTTTTAAAACTATTTTTTTAATTGAAGAATAATCAAGTGTACAGTCCTAAACTGTGTGGATTTTGCGCATGTTTAGAATATTGCTATATTTTGGTCCTAAATAATAATTTCTGATTTTTAGACCCGAATGTTTTTTTTTTTTTTATAAATATGGTGGTAGATTTTTTTCAGGTATGTTTTGTCTTGTCATCTTGGTGAAGCAAGTCCTTTAGGAAAATAAGGAATAATGTGTGCACACAGTGATGTCATTCACAACGAGCCGGTCCTTCCTTTCTTTCTTTTTTTTTTTTTTTTTTGCTTTTCATGGATGTGAACAAAATCATTCCTTCATTTATTTCTTCCTCTAGCCATCTGTCTTTAGCAGCCACTTAAATACTTCTGTGGTAACCTCTTTGCTGTTCGTTTGCATTAATTGTGAGACGTGTGTATGTATATGAAGCAAGTGTATTATGGGAGGCGATTAGTTGTCATGAAAAATGAATCTCAATTTGGTGGGTAAGAAATAGCAGGTGACCAGCCAGCTCTCCCTTACCATAAAGCAGCTACCAGGCAGGGAGGGTGAAGGCTGACACGTGCTTCTCATGCTGTGTCACAGGGAAGCATCACACACTGGGTATAATGCACACGGCACACTCATTAGCCGGAAGGGACAGTAAGAGTTTATTAATGTGCAGTCATAGTTCTGGAAAAGAACAACAGTCATTGGCCATAATATTGCAAACTGTGTCAAATTTCAAGGAATGGCAATGAGTCGAAAGAGCTGGCTTAATGTGTACATAAACCGCTCTGCACGTGCCATGTGGTGCGCGTAGTTGAAACCGTGTTTTGCGTTAATCGGGTACGAGGACGCCGTGCCGCCCGTGCGCAGTGCAACTCGGACTGTGGCGAGGATTTGACAGCCGCGAGGTTGGGGAATAAGTGTGAAGACCAACAGTTCGTCAAAAAAATCTAAGGTACAATTAAATAATCGTACAGCCATCAATGTTCTTCAAAGATGTATTTCTATTTGTGACATTTAAATGACTTTTTTTTATATATATATGTTTTGTGGTGCAGCATATGTTGGGTCTGTTGTTGATCATGGGAAGCAGAGTTGTGGAACCCTAGCAGGTAAGGTAATGTTTGTAATTTATAATTTATTCTTCATGGGTTCTCATAGAGCTCATCAGTGTTGTTAGAATAAAGTAGAATTGCTTTTAGAATAAAGTAGTACTTCCCAGAATTATCCATATTTTAAATAACATGTATAGATGCAAATAGATGTTTCTGCACACAGTGGTTATGAAGATATTAACTAATTATAAAGACTAAAGCTAGAATGCCAGAAATTCCCTTTTAGATAATCTGGTAATCTGAATTAAATTTGAATTTTGTGCATCGTTACACTGATACTATACATTATACAATACTGCATTATACACTTGGCGCAAAGGGCCCGTAGCTCAATAACTACTGCATCACACTGTTGTTTCTGACCATGATCTGTCTGTACACCACTGTAATTTATTAGTCCAGTCTAGGCTTAATCTGGGTCTGGAAAGCTGGCACTAGATGCCTTTTTAATTATTTATGTTGATGAAATGTCTGAACTGCACTCATCTCCATTTAAAAACCAGGATCCAGATTCAACACAGCAAAATCTATAGAACACATTTCTTTGATCTGACAAAAGCTTTAATGTAATACATGCAGTACTTTTTAAATTTGCTATTAAGGATGTAGCGGCACCATTTTGTGTATGTGCGGATTCTTTATACCCAGTGACGGGCGAAAGTGCTACAACATATTCCCTAGGCGATATTGCTTTATGCTTCAGTGGAAAAGGAAATTGTTTTCTAAGACAAATATAAATAAATACACACATAAATTATATATAAATATATAATATGAACACGTGCCGTGAACTCCAGAAATATTGACACCCTTCCAAAAAAAAAGGGCAACGAAAGTATTCAGATACATTCAGTTTTTGCAGTGTTACAGATTTTTATTTAAAATTGATTAAATTGACTTTTTCTGGCCATCAGTCTACATCCAATAACCTATAATAAATATTTTTTGTAAATAAAAATTAAGTAATAAAGTGGGCCATCTTGTCTGTTCACTGTGTAATTTGTCCTTTCAAAAATTCTCTGTAGGGAAAAATATCTTTCTTTGCCTTTCACAAGATGTTAGTTTCTCAAGACTAGCTGTCAGTTCCTTTGTCCACATTGTTATAGAAGGTGGTTCCAATTTTTTCCAGAGAAGTGCAATTATCCTTCTTGCTTGAAGAAGCCCAGAGTTAATGAGCAACGACTGCTGCAAAGTAATCACATAATCCCCTAGATAAATTCTATGTACACACAGTTTCTTTGAGTTATGCGTGTAACAACCCCCTTCCAAAAGTACTGTATCTTTGGACATTGCCATAGACAATGGATTAACATACCTATTGCTTCCACACATTTAACACAGATATTTGGGAAATGAGGTACAATCCGGTTCAGTCTGGAGTAAAGTTGTCATTAACCATTTGTACTGTATTACCCTGAAGTGACTGTGCTTTAAAGCAGGCCATCTCCCAGTCTGCTACATCTGTGTCTTCATTCATGTCCACTTTCCACCTTCATCTAGGTTTCTTTCTTTTAAGCTTTATAACAGGGTGTCATACAATGCAGACACTTGACCTCTGTTGGTCATATGGGTAATGGTAATTTTCTCAATTTTGGACAGTGAGGGCAAATGCGTTGATTGTGAACTGATGATAATGTTTCAGCTGCAAATATTTGAAAGTAGTTTTTTGGGATATTGTACCGCCAACGCAAAAGTTAGTAATTACCATCAGCGTACAGATCTGAGGTTTTCTCTATACCCCTTTCAAACCAAACATTAAGGCCCCCATCTGTCCTTTCAGGTGTAAATTGCTTATTACCCCATATAGGGGAAAACTGACATGGTGTGGGAGAATCTCCAGTATGCCGATGTGCACTGTACCAAACTAAAATGGTGTTTTTAAAGAAAAGGATTTTTAGTCTGTTTACATAATGTTTTAACATTTGTTGAGTATAGGTAAAGCTTCAAAGGAAGTCCTAGAGTAGCTAACTGTTCGATACTAATCCAGGCTGGGCGAGCTGCTATAGAGAAATAAAACGTAGTGTAGCTGATCTCAGTTGTGTACCCCAATAGTACTATTTCAAATTAGGCAGTTGGAGCCCACCTCTTTCATAAGGTAATTATAATAACTTGAGTGTAAGTCTGGTCTTTTTATTATTCCATATTCCAAATTTATTTAGTAAATGATTACATTTATCAAAATAAAAAAGGCTGTTAATGGTAATGGGAGAGACTGAAAAAGATATAAAAATGATACTGCCAGAACATTTATGCTAGCTAATGGGTCTAAAGGAGGAACACTCCATTGAGGGTTTACCTAGCTTTAAAATTAATCGCCAGTCTCAACGCAGTTGGAAGTATTTCATCCTTATGTTTACTCATACATGGCTAAAATCGCTGTCAACAGCTTTTCTTTGAATGATTTCTAAAATTCAATTGGAAAGCCCTAAAGCCCCAGCGCTTTCCCACTGCTCATATTCTGAATAGCTTCAGATAGCTCTCACCTGCCATCATTACAACTCCTGTGTTTCACAGTTTGACAAGCATTGAAAATGTAATTGGTCCAAAAATGAATTCAGGTCGTGTGTACTGCATTCCTATCTGTACAACGTTTCACAAAAGGATTCATTCATTACTAAAGGGTCCGAACTTGTATCTTGTGCCGAAGTTAATATACTATTGATTGCTCTGTCAGGGTGTTTTTGCCACGCCAATAGTTTTTCTTGTTTTTCACCTTGATCATAATAAGATTGCAAATTTAATGAAATCTGGATCTTTGAGAGGTTCAATTGAAAACCTCCATCTTGGAGAATTATATACATTCATCTATATGTAAAATTAAAGATAAGCTGCATGACCACTAATTACAATACTATCATACCAGCATCCATTAATTTTAGAGAGGAGCTCAGCCAAAACTAAAAAATAGTGAAAATAGTCTGTGAGTAGTGGAATCTTAGTGGAATGGTCTGTTGTGGGCATCATGGTGCAGTGAAACTTGTGAAAAGGGGCAAGTCTAGAACCAATCTTCCCTGAGGTAAATCAGCCATCTGTTGCTTTCCTAATCTTTATCTATGTTTTCTGCATACTGTGTACTCGGTTATAATGTTGCATGAAGTAGAATCGGCATTGATGATCCAAAATCTTTTACGGAGTTCAGAAAGGATGTGATTTCTTCCTGCATGTCCCAATTTTTCATGTATGTGCCCAAGAATGAGTGTTGACACATGAGACTGCTTGGGAAGTATCACAGGAAACGTGATCTCTTCAGGTAAGGCTGCCTTAGACTGATGTCCTCCCACTCTAAAAACTCCATCCTTTAACAATGGATCAAGTCTGTAAAGAGTATTTGCCTTCTTAATGTTGGTTTGCACTATTGTGATCTCTTCTGAAGAATGGCTTGCTTGAACATATTGAATGATAGGCTGCTCAACCATCTCCAAATCGTTTACTTTCTGTTCACCTAGCAAAGTCTTATGTTCTGTCTTTTGCTTGAAAGCGTTCTCTTTGTTCTGTGTTACAGGATTTGAGGTATTGTTGAACTTGCGTCAGCTTGTCTGTGGGATTGGGATCACCTTAGATGATTGCGATCATAGTTGGGCTTCTTTTAATTTCTGGATCTTCCACAGAAAGTGAGTGGACTCTTATGTGGGCTAGTGGCCAATCCAGGTCTGTTCTCCATAGGATATTTGGAGTCAATGTGCTTGGGTTTTATACATCTGCTGACTTGGAATTTTATTTGCTTGATCATTTTCCCATTCCATCCATTTATCATTTAAAGACTGTGATATCTCTTCATCCCATCCTGCATTCATTCTGCACAGTTCAGCTTAGCAGGCAAGATAAAGGGAGTGAGGAATAATCTGAACTTGCAGCAGACAGTATACCTCTTCTTGTATGCAAGCAGTATACCTCTGCTTGCTTGTGACATTAGACAGAACCAAATGTCTGTTGGTTACCCATTTGGATAGGTGGAATCCTCCTCTTTCACAAGCAGCTGTTACTTCCTGGATAAGCGATATTGCTTCCTCTTCTATGGCTAGTATTGCCTGTTGTCCTCAGCTGTTATTCTGAGTGCATAAGTTGCACAGCTGGGTGAGGATACAGCTCCAAAAGTGTCGTACCTTAGGCTAATGGAGTAAGACTTGCATCACCTCCTGGCCACCACAGAAGAAGTCAACTCTGCCATCTTTACTTGGTGGAACATTACTTCGATGCCACCTATTATTGGATCTTAGCGGAATTTCATGAGCACTCTTGTGCATCTATTTCTGAGATCTAGACCTTGAAGCAGCTCTGAATTGAAAACTACTCTTAACTTTTTTCTTTTTTGGATGGTATACCCCATGGTGGGGTTTGTACAGAATATTACCTTCTTTTCCTTTTAGTTGTTCCTTAGGCACTGTTTCAGCAAATCCCTTAACAACTTACTTTAAGTTGTTATATTCCTTGTGAACAGGACCTCTTGGTTTTTGAAGGGCAGTTTGTGGCTTTAATGTCCATCTACTATCCTGGCAGTCAGAAGTGACGCTCCTTTCAGGTAAGACCATCTTGATGATTTGTTCTGGGTAGGGATGTTGTGTTTGACAGGCATAGAGGTTTGAGTGCACATATCTGGAAGGGCAGTGAAATTGTTCTCATATAGTGCACTCACCGCTAAACCAGACACCACATAACTAACCATTGTTTTTTTTTCTTGTTTTATAGTTTGCAACAGAATGTTGGTCCTTTTCAGTCATATCAAGCTGATTCATGATGTCTGTGGTGCAAAATGTGGCAGAAATTTTGTTTCCTTTGTTCGCCTTAACCTTCACTGGCACAATTGATAGTACACTTTCATTACTGGCCACAATATGACCACAAGCATTGTGAGAAATTGATGGTTTGTCATAATCAGTATGTTGTTCTCCAGTAATTATCTCCTTTTCCAGTTTTCCTATATGAAGTACCGTTGGATGTTTTTGATTGCAACATTACAGGTTTGACGCTTTGTGCAGGTTTTACTCAGGTGCCCTTGGACAAGACATCCAACGCATATTCCCTTTTCCTTTATAAACTGGACTTTGTCTTTGCATTTTTCTTTCAAACTGAGGACACACATCCAACAGATGGCTCTTTGAACAAAATAGGCAGGTGGTAAACTGATGTGGACTTTCAGTGGATACGCTGGTGTCTAGTTTTGACTGCAGATTTTGTTTTGGCAGTGTTTCGGCTAGTCTGATCAATTATATTGCCAAGCACTGGATCAGTTAATATCTTGTTTCTCAGTGAACTTGACTAGGCCACAGAATCTCACTTTTTGTTCCCTTTGTCATGGAGCTCAGGGCAAATTAATTGTCAGGGCTCTAAGATTAGAAGCAATATCAAGTTCCTCCATGAAAGCCATCTCCTCCATAAATTACAACACCCTCTAAGGTAGAGAGGAAATACTTGTAGCACCTTTGGATCCTCTGGCCATGACAGGGCCTTTTCTATGTATGCATTAGAGATTTTAAATTCATTGCCAAAATAATCTTTGTGGAGAGTTTTGGCTCCATGATATCCCCTGACAGGGTCCATGTGAAGGCAGGTCTTAACCAATTCTTTAGGCTGCCCCTGGTGAAGTTTCACAAAACACAGCCTGTCTATCAGTTTCACACTCGACAGCATTTACACTCAACACTGTCCTCAAATGTTCTAATGAATGCTCTGAATTCTAACGGGTCTCCGTCAATAACTTTTTGACTTCCTTAGGAGGCAAAGAGAATAAAAGCGTCCGTTTGACAAAAATATTGTTTTGCTTCTGTTGAATACTGTACAACATTGTGTTGTGTAACGGTGTTGGGTTCACTTCAGGTACTTTCTGAGGCCTTGGTATCTGGGTGCTTGAGGTGCTGGGTGCTTGAGCCTGCAGTTGTATTGGGTGGCTTTGCATTGTGGGTTCCGGTGCATGGACAGGACTCTGTACAGGTTCAAGATGTTGCAGCTCCTCTGTGTATGCAGTATGTATCTCTGTTTAAGCGGATGCATGTGAACTTGGCTCCAAAGTGACTGGCTAAGCTTTGAGATATTTGGGAATGCTGATTAAAATCAGGACTTTGACTTGGCCATTCCAAAACATTAACTTTATTCTTCTCTAACCGTTCTTTCATAGAACGACTTGTGTGCTTTGGGATGTTGTTTTGCTGCATGACCCACTTTCTCTTCAGGTTCAGTTCACGGACAGATGTCCTGACATTTTCCTTTAAAATTCACTGGCATAATTCAGAGTTCTTTGTTCCAGCAATGATGGCAAGCCATCCTGGCCCAAATGCAGCAAACCGTGCCCAAACAATGATACTACCACCACATTTTAACAGATAGGAAAAGGTTCTTATGCTGCAATGCAGTGTTTTCTTTTCTCCAAACATAACGCTTCTCATTTAAACCAAAAAGTTTTCATCTGTCCACAAAACATTTTTCCAGTAGCCTTCTGGCTTGTCCACAAGATCTTTAGCAAACTGCAGACAGGCAGTATTCTTTTCGGAGAGCAGTGGCTTTCTCCTTGCAACCCTGCCATGCACACCACTGTAGTTCAGTGTTTTCCTGATGGTGGAGTCATGAACGTTAACCAATGTGAGAGTAGCGTTTAGTTGCTTAGAAGTTACCCTGGTGGGTTCCTTTGTGGCCTCGTGGACTATTACATGTCTTGCTCTTGGAGTGATCTTTGTTGGTTGAACACTCCTGGGGAGGGTCAAAATAGTCTTGAATTTCCTCTATTTGTACACAATCTGTCTGACTATGGATTGGTGGTGTCCAAACTCTTTCGAGATGGTTTTGCCACCTTCATAAACAACGCTTTTTCTGAGGGTCCTCACTTACACAAACATGTGTTGTGTCGATCAGACTTTGATAGGTCCCTGTTCTCTAAATAAAACGGGGCACTCACACACCTGATTGTCATCCCACTGATTGAAAACCCCTGACTAATTTAATCTTCTAGAAGTTTGTTCAGAAGAACAATTAACTGCTGAATCCTAGAGGTTCACATACTTTTGCGACTCTCATACCTAATATTGGATAATCTTCCTCACTAAATAAGGAAAATATTTTTGTCTCTTTTCTTTAATTTGACTTGGCCATTGGCCTCTTTGTCTACGTTGAAGACTTGTGTGAAAATCTGATGGTTTGGGTCATTTATGCGGATATGTAAAAAATTCTAAAGGTATGCAATCAAATATTAAGTGTTAAGGCTATCTTATACTTTTGCTCACCTAAAGATTGGGTGATCTGCCACCAAAGGTGCCATATTCTAAGTTGTTTAACACGTCTAGATGTAAATATCAGGCAATAACTGAAATTCTGATCCATCGTCTCATTCATCTTTTGATCTCAAAGCAAATTGTCTTCAGCGTATAGCAAAGACAAAAGAATTGACCTTGCCATTCCAACACTTTCAAAGGAGATTTTATTGGATAGCAAGCTAGCATTGACCATATACCGTCAAGACAGTTGAAATTAAATAATGAATATGAACTTAGACTTCAAGGTTCTTTGTCAATGCCACCATATGTGCATACATACAGAAGAATCGACATAACGTTTCTCTTCTCTCTTATCAAGTGTTTACAGTCAGTGCAATATAGAACAGATTTTGTGTGAAGGTAACAGCAGTGTACTTGTAGTAAATAGATATAAATAGAGTCAAAAATATATTGTGAACATCTGAATGAATGTACATCTGAAGGCTGCATCCCGTGCCCTCAGAAGCTTGTGCACTTCTCCTGTCAACCATGGTTTCTGGTTAGCCCGAATAGTGACGGATTTTCTGTGTGACATTGTTGGTGCACTTTAAGATGTAAGCAGTAACAGCCTCAGTATAGTCCTCTATGTTTGTGTGGTTGTTGTAAGTTGCTGCTTCTTTGAAGATGTCCCAGTCTGTTGTGTCAAAGCGGTCTTTAAAGGCAGACTGGGCCCCCTCTGGCCACACGTACCTCCTTCTTGGTTGGTCTGGTGACTCTCACCTTCGGTCTGTACGCAGGTCTAAGCAAGATAGTGATGTGGTCCTGGTAGAAAGGGCTTTAAATCTGCGTGATTGTCCCCAGCAGTAGTGAGAAATCCGTGTGGGTGTGCTGTCTGTTGTTCGCCGATAGCTTGGTACAGTTCACTGAGTGCCTTGTTTCGGTTGCTGTTGTTAGCACTGGGGGGGATGTAAACAGCGACAAGTAAAATCACTGTAAATTCCCTCTTTAGGAAGAAGGGTCGGCACTTGATGATGATAAACTCTACCAGCGGAGAACAGTGATTACAAACAACAGCGGCATTTTGGCACCAAGCATCGCTGATATAAACACACACACTCCCAGTCTTTCCTCCCTCAACACAGACTCGGTCAGCGCGGTAGCATCTTAGCCCAGCTAGCTAGATAGCGGAGTCCGGTATGCTGTTATTTAGCCAAGTCTCCGTAAAGATTCTCTCACCTCACGCTGCGCAGATCTTAGAAGTTGTATGTGGTCCATTTTATTAACCAGTGATCTTACATTTGCTAAAATGAGGGATGGTATCGTGGGTCTGTGTGGGCTAGCTCAGTCGGCGGTTTGGTCGACCAGCGGAATATACCGAGGGCCCGAAGTTCCTCAGATACTGTGTTGTCCAAGATGTGGTTTATTGTCCTTGTTTCAATTTCCAAAAGGAAGTAGTGACTGTACCTAGCTTTGGACAGAGATGACGGCGAACTATGTGAACATGAACGTGAACAAAAAGCACTCGAAAATGCACAATTGAACACTGATGTCGGAGAGAGATGGGCTGCTGCGTCCGTATGCGCCGCCATCTTGTTCAAAAAATTTAAATTAAACTTTCAGCTTTAAATTAAGAGTTTTTACCAAATTGGGTGAAATGGTGTAGGAAATCCAGCTCTTTTTATAAGTGATGCACCATCATTCTGGTAACATCTGTTCATGGGATGTTCAAGAAGTGTTTGGGCTTTTTTTTTTTTTTTTTTTTTTTTTTTTTTTTTTTTTTTGGCTTTGGCAAAACTCTCTCTGATCTTTCTGTTGTTGAGGCTTACCAGTGGTGTACATCTCGTGGTAAAACCTCTGTATTTACTCTGGCTTTACCCTTCTCTTTGATTGTTGACTTTGACACAGATATACCTACCTCCTGGAGGGTGTTCTTGATCTGGCCAACTGTTGCAAAGTGGTTTTTCTTCACGAGGCAAAGAATGTTTGTTATCCACCACAGTTGTTTTCCGTGGTCTTACGGGTTTTTTGGTGTTTCTGAGCTCCCCGTTCTGTTCGTTCTTTTTTAGAATGTGCCAAATAATTGCTTATACCACACCCAGGGCTTGAATTTTGTTTTTTAAACTGGGGGGGGGGGATCTTAATAAATTCTTTATTAATGTCTCTCAATTTCAGTGTCTTTCATGTGTTTCAGTTCAATTTCAGTCACTTTTTTTCAATTGCTTGTGACTCTTTTTTCCTTGTGTCTTTCCTCTTTCTTTCCTCTGTGTCTTAACTCTTCATGCTATCAAAAGCTAGCTTTTGAGTATGGCATTCAAAAAGGTTGTCTCCTTTAAATTTGTTTCCCTCAAGACAGCTGAAGAATTCTTGTTCAGGGTGGGCTATAGACTATTTTTACATACTGTCTTATGTTCATTCATGTTAACTTTGGATAAACCGCGCATTTTAAGACAGGGAGGTGATGATTTACTCGCGCTTTGTTGCTGCTGTTTTGAGTCGGCAGGCGCGATCTATCCGCTCACACACTATAAAGAGTAAAACATTTAATGTTTGAATTTCGGGGTTAAAATATAATTTGGAAGCCGATACTATCTTCACAAACAGCTCATTATGACTAAGAATATTAGAGCGCGTCACACAGCCCTGTGTGAATAAGATCAGTGCCGATGCGCTACAGGACCCAACGCCAGTGAGAGATGCAGCGCTGTTTGTGGAATTAAACTCTAAAATAAAGACAGACTGTTTGAACCAGTGATTTTCTTTTTTCGCGTCTGTTGATGTATTTCATAATTTGATCTGAGATGAAGCAAATACATTTGTGTGGGAATTTCTCTCATTATTAAAGTTAACTTGCGGGAATGGTTTAAATTGGACGGCCTGAAGAACCGTGTGGTTTGCTGGGGATGGTGCCACCTGGGGGCTGTGGAGATGGTTTGGGGATCATAT
>CM075002.1:12260855-12274689 GCA_037576825.1 Pangasius krempfi | reverse complement strand
CCCTTTTGAGTCTGGTTCCTCTCAAGGTTTCTTCCTCATATCATCTCAGGGAGTTTTTCCTCACCACCGTCACCTCTCGCTCACTCATTAGGGATAAATCCACAGTGATAAATTCAAATATTTACAATATTTTTTTTTGTGAATCCATTTATTTCTGTAAAGCTGCTTTGTGACAATGTCCATTGTTAAAAGCGCTATACAAGTAAGGATTGAATTGAATTGAAATTATGCACAATCCGAAATTCAAGCCCTGACAGTGTTTTTGCGATCTCTCTGATGGGTTTGTTTGATTTTTCAGCCTAATGATGGCTTACTTCACTGGCAGTAACAGCTCTTTGGTCTTTATTTTGAGATTTAACAGCAACAGATTCAAAATGCAAATGCCACACTTGAATACTTCCTGTGCTGCTTTAACTAAGCCAGTTTAAGTAAAATAGGTTCCAGTGAAATGTAAACAAGTCATGAGATGCCTGTTCTAGAGACTCACCTGTATGTAATGTGGTGGTGCTGAGGCATTTGTGGGGATGTTGGGACACGCAGATTGTGATTAGGGGATCATTCATGTAGAGTTGTACTTCGTATCAATGACCGTGTTCCCATGTTTAATTTTGTGAGGCCTGAGTTGCAAGGATTAAAGAAAAATTAGAACAGTCGTTCCAACAAAATTAGGTTAGATATACAGTGAATGTTTAGTCTCTTAGCTACATTTTCTTCAGGCCTTTAGTTCATCCATAGCCATAAGATTAACCGAACAGTTGGTATTGAGGTCAAATTACTTTACTACTTTACTACTCTCACTAATTTCTACTACTTTTTACTACTCTTACTAATCTACAAGACTCCCTGGATTTCCCTTCGGGGATTAATAAAGTTTATCTTATTTTAAATATAGAAAGTAATGAAGCTTGGCAGCAGTTATTCAGGCTTCATTCAGGCATCAGTACCTACTGTGTTTATTGTGGTCACATTGTTATTTACCTCTTTTGTGTCTTTCAGGCAAACAAGCATGTGAAATACTTCCAACCACTGGAGAGCTGCTGTATCTTCTGATCGGTTTTGGAGTCCTTGTGCTCCTCTGTGCACCTGCTTGCTCTACTGTTCTCCGTTGTAGATTGTAGTTGGCATTTCTGAAATTCTGCTGGATTTATATTTTCAAATTTCACCTTTCTTAGTTTGTAATTAGTCCTGTCCAAATAAAGTGTACAACCCAATAGTAAATAGATGTACTTCATAGCACTTCTTGAAACATGTCATGAGCTATTTTGACATCCACAAATCCACACACCGATTGGTTGTACAGCCTAGAAACCTGTTGCTTTCTGCAATTAATGGTAATACATACACAATAAGTAATAAGGTTGCTAAGGTTGTCGGTTTTATTTCTTGTGTATGTAGCTAACCTTTTCTTTTGCATCTGGAGTGATGGTTTTCTGTTCTTTTAACATGATCCTTCCCTGTACTTATCTCATTCAACTACTGTTCTGATATTTTCTTCAGTAAATATTGGGCAGTATTGTAAAGGTTACAGCTGATTTACTTAATGAAAATAGCATTTGAATGTGTGCATGTAGCTGATTCTTTGTGTCTTGCTATTTATCAGAAAGTAAATGGAAACAAATAGTAAGGTTGCAGCCAAGCCTTCGGACATAACTGAGATAATACCAGATAATAACACAGTGGGTTATTGAATAATGGTATGTTTTTTAAAAGAGGCACTGAAGGAACTGAAGTTAACAAAATTATGAATGCCTTTGTGTTGTCTTGGTGGTCATTTACATTTTTATAATTGGACTGCAGGACACACACACACACTTTTAAACATGTTTAATTCTGCTTTGCGTCATGGTGCTGTTTACTTTTGGATTCAGTTCCCAAATGACCTCAAATGTACATGAATTTTCTGCAACCCGAAACCTTAACCAACCACTTTTTAATTTATTTATTTATTTTTTTAAATATAAATAAATTCCAGATTAAGTAACTTGTACCATAAATGACTAAAAACCTAAAGAAATATTCCTTGTGCTGGTGAACTTAAATGTCTTGACAAAGCTTTTTGGAAAGTCAGGTGGTTTGTTTGAAGAATCTTATTTCTGCTGTCATATCCCGCTTCAAACAATACACAAAGAATAAAACACGATCAATGTGTCGTAGGAACATAATCCACTGCGGGGTGGCGTGACGTGAAGCAGAGCTGCGTAATCCACACGTTTGCCTGTGTCTTTTATGTCAAGGATTAAAAAGCCACATCCACTATAGCTGGAATGTCGGCGCCAAAACACCCGTCCATCAGGTTTTCAAGTCGAACTGTAAAATGTTTTATCGATTACACGCACGCTGAGTTATCAGGCTGACGAGCGCTGTCTCTCTTTAAAACTTTCCACTGTCGTTGTGCTTGTGCTTTCCGCTGTGCCTCAAATCGAAAACTCTGACCTAGTAGTATGTACTAATCTAGAAAATCCAGAAGACTGGTATCAAAGCAGATGTTCGAGAGGTTTGAAGAGAGGTTTTTAGTTTCCTATTACAATGTGCTTGAATTTTAAAAATTATTGAATTTTTAAAGTTATTGTTGGTGCTCAGTAATGGTCTAAAATAAACAGCTGTGTGATATAAGACACAGCAGTGGTCTGTTTGGCAGTAGATGGATGGGGAAATCGGTCTTTCTGTCGCAGAATTCCTACTTTAATGCAGCGTGCCATGATGGTGGAAAAAAGGAAAATAGCATGTACACGCTTCATTTAAACGTGGTTGGGTTGAATGTGATTCCCATTCATGTTTCAAAATAAGTTCTTCATAGAGTGAGATTTCTAATATGAATTTGTTAAATAAATGAATAAAACAGAAGAGAAGATTGGGAACGCGTGTGCAAACCTGAGCTGGAGAACAGCAGAGTGCAGAAATGTGATGTGCTCTGGGTAATCGTGCTGTCAAAAAATAAGTACAGGATGCGATACCCAAAGTGGTTTAAAGTATTTATATAATGATCTAATCTTTTTTTTTTTTTTTTCTTTTTTGCAGCATATGAAAGTGAACTTTAGATCTGAGTCAAGGACGGTGAAATCTACATGTAGTGGGGATGGGACTTTTTTTTCATTCACACAATATCAAAAACACCAAACTGGCACAAACAGAAATTATCCAGTACAAACAGCACAAACAAATGCGAGGCAAATATTTTATTGACTTATTTTTATTTTTATTTTTTTTTTTTTATGAGGGGACAAATTCCCAGAGGTGAAGCATTTTGCATGTTGGTACACACACGTCTTCTTTAAAGTCACCTCTTCTGTAAAATGTTGCTGTTGAAAACCTAAGCAGAAATGATGATTCACTTTTAAGGTCAACCACAAGCTAAATCAGCTGCTTGCAGTTGTACCAACCTGTTTTTTCACTGATGTCTTTGATGAGTTGAGTTTTGAAAACTTCAAATTTCCTGTGTTACTGCAAAAACAGTAAAAAGCTGATTTTCATAATATAGCCTGGTGATTGTGTTTTAACTGTTTTTTTCTTGGTTTGTTTTTAATCTTTTCTTATATTTATAAAATATTTTATATAAACTCAAAATCCAGAGAGAGAGAGAGAGAGAGAGGAGGAACGCCACTATTGCTGATGCTGTTTTTTTTTGTTTTGTTTTTTTTCCTCTAGTTACGGTTTTGTTTACTTCAGCGAGGATGTCGACATCCAGACTATCGTTGAAGTAAGGAGACCACCATTAAACATTACAGTTATAATAATAATAATAATAATAATCCATAGGAGTCCGTAATGTGTTTGCTTATCAGTTGCTTATTCGAGTTGGTAGGTGTTGGCTTGGTCCTGCAGCACTAATGTGTGACTGCATATCTCTTATTCCCAGCAACAGGTCACTTTTAAAGGAAAGAAACTCAAGCTGGGCCCTGCCATCATGAAGGAGCGGAGTTCTCGTGAGTCAGGTTTCCAAGGTTTGTCCTTGTTTTGATGTGTTTAATTTTTTTTTTTACGTATTTAATTCTCAGGCCCATTTTGACAGATGAGGCTGGTGTATGATATAGCAGTTGG
Organism: Pangasius krempfi; assembly: GCA_037576825.1. Lineage (NCBI taxonomy): Eukaryota > Metazoa > Chordata > Actinopteri > Siluriformes > Pangasiidae > Pangasius > Pangasius krempfi. The sequence goes on along the minus strand of CM075002.1, from coordinate 12,270,651 downwards.
ATTATTTTTGGTTACAGATCCAAATGTGTTTGAAGGCCACGGACAAATGCTTTTCTGTTACGCTGCTCGTTTTAAACGTCTTTAATTAAATAAGTAATTAAAGAATATTTGGCTTTTTTTTTTTTTTTTTCCTCCTTTTAACGTTGCCTAACGGTTTCCTGCATTGCCATTGGTGCAAGCTGCAAATAGCCATTCTGCGTTCCTGCCTTCGGTCCTTCAGTCTGTTCGGCTCTCTCGTGTCCTTGTCTGTATACGCTGCTCAAACAGATCAGATTCCAAAGCTTTAAGTTTCATACTCGATCAGAGCCGTCATGTGAAATCTCGTGACTGCTGAAAGCCAAGCAGAGTCTGCTGTAATTCAGTGCAGTGTCTTATAGCATCGCAGTCTGGAACTTTGTATCTCTGTTACCTATAAATCAGATTTCTCTTTAACATGACACACACACACACACACACACACACACCCATGTTTGTAATGTCATACACACTGGCCTGCATGTGTGTATTGTAATAATAAGTGATTTAAACTTGACAGCATAATCCGTATATAAAAAGGTAGTAACTCATCGGATCAGATCAACTCCTCAGGTTCAAGGCTGATCAGTTAAGTTTTATTAGTTAGTAAATCTACTCACACTCAGGAGTAGGATACGAAAGTTTTTCAGAATTTATGGGATTTTCATGAATACCATATTTTGTGTATTCAGTTTCTTGTGTGTCTGTTCGTACAATCTTAATGGAAAATGCAAGCTCTAATCGAGTAAAATGCTCATACTGTAGTCCTGAAGCTTTGTCTCATTAGTAAATGTTCTCATAATACAGGTTCTGTCCAGTCACCTTTGATTGGTCCGTCACAATGGGTAAGCCCCTCCCCCTGTGTGTACTGTACCTGCTGCCCTCCCAGCCTGGTTACACCCACTGTGCTCAGTGGAGGTGCACAGTACCTACAGGTAAATTTTAATTTGATAAATGTTCTTCATACTGCTTTAAACAGGAGCCTTAACTGTACACGATACAGTACGATGATATACAATACATAACTGATGTATTACTTCAATAAACAAAGTTAAAATTTTTTTGTAAAAATCATTTCCTTGAGAGTATTGTATATAAGTTTTAAATCGTGTAGTATTTGCTAGAAAAAAAAAAAGAGGCAAGCAGTACCGATGATGTCTCTTTTCTCTCTCTCTCTCTCTCTCTCTCTCTCTCTCTAGCCATATTCTTACCCAAGTTTTCCAGGAGTAATGATCCCTCAAATGCCTATGAATTATGCACAGACAGCCTACGCCTACCCGGTATGCAGTCACCATCAGCACAACACGTACGCAGCTATTCTCTAGCTGACCGTGCTTCTGAAATGTTCATCACTAAGCAGCAGCCTTCAGCGTATTTCACTGTAACGTGTGGGATAACCTGTTACAGCGTTTTGAATGGAGACGAAGGAATGTTATGTATTGCTAGCACAAACGAAAATCTGGAGTGGGTTAATGGCACAAATTTAGATGTAAACTCCCAGTATTTGTCAACTAATTTATTCAGTACTCAGAATAATTTGGGGCAAGACATGTGATCATAGTAATCCACATTGCCATCTGCAGTTTTCACACTGGGTAAAGGTCTTAGGCACATCTGAAGAAAGTGAACATCCCTTTGCTAATGATAGATTTAATAATTCCATATTGAGAAATCAGCCAACATTAAATTATAATCTGACTTTGCAACATAGGCAGACGTCGTGCAGTTTTCTAAGGATGGTAGGCTGCTCCAAGTCTTGGAGAACTTTATATAAAAATGTAGGCTGTCTAAGACTGCACATTACAGTGCCAGTCAGATGTTTTAAACACCCGGGGTCTTATTTATCCACCGTGGGTACCCACAGTTTTGTGTGTAAACTGCAAATATGCACGTTTCTATAATGAGGATGTTTGTATATTTACTAGGAACTAGTGGTGGTAAAGTGCAATAGCAAGTAAAGCGATTACGAAGAGCTTCCTTCCCACTTCCTGTCAGTCATGTGCGCATAACTGAGAGAATTTACTGATTTTGGTGCTCATGGCAAGGTGCAGACAGGTGACCCAGACGAAAGGTACAGTAAAACCGTATGAAAGGCTAAAGATTGATCATGCTTGTTTGAAGATTGAAGACATGGAGTGTGTTTTTAAGGCCTGCAGGAGACTGAGAGAGGTGATTTACTCACCAGGTGATTTCCTTTGCCCAGTGCAGTTTTAATTTATCTCTGTTCTAGGGATTTTAGCCATGGCCATGTTTCAGAGACGAATTGAAGACAGCTCTGGCATTTCCCAACCAGCTACAAGTCATATAATGAGACGTCTTAACCTTATTCATATCGCTCACACTACATTATTTTTCCAGAACTGGCAGGTTCTGAAAAAATGCTGAATTTTCATCCCATCTCTGGCTTTCTAAATGTAACTGGGGCAATGGGATGCATACATTTAGGCCTACACCTAATAACTTTTAAAAATCATATTTCTTTAATAAACCAATCGTGAAAGTACTAAATAACCCGTTTTTGTTTTTGCTCTACTTTGTGCAACAGTAGCTCTACTTCGCTGAAGACTTGCCATGCCTCATGTTGTCCACAACGAGCAGTGCCACAAGCCAGTCGCTTGTTTTTAAAGGGAAGTTGTTTACCCTGTAATGTTGTTTTGGGGGTGTTTCTTTACGCAGATGAGTGTGGCCATGCTCAAGCACATCAATATAGAATGTGTTATTTATCAGTGGCTTTGCATACAGCTGTGTGTACGCACATGTGATCAAATAATTCATTTTCTTGTGCGTACTGGTGGTTCTTATGAACGTATTTAGAGCTTGTTTTACGCACGCTTTGATAAATGAGACCCCTGGAGTTTATGATGCCTAATTACACTTTATACCACAGTGCAGTTGAATACTCAAATCTGATTGGTCAGAAGGTGTGTGTTTTTTTTATATAACTGCACCAGCTGTAACACGAATGATTACGAGGTTTATATTTATGCTGCATTGGACCTGCTTCAGTGCAATTATAGAAAAATAATCCACTGCAGAGGGGTGACGCCGTTTCGCTTCATCCCACATCACACCAGTTCCACGTTGTTGATTTCCGTAGTGCACATTCTGTTCTGTGTTATTCCTGACTGACTTAAACAAAATGCTCTCGCACTCCGATCCCAATGGGACTTTAGGTACTTTATTAGTATTTACTTTATTAGTATTAACTGTAAAGCTGAACCTAAATTTGTGGTGTGTTAGTGATAAAGATTTTGCCGTTGACTGATTAGGTCTAAGATGTTCCAGTAAGTCGTTTATATCATTTCTCAGGTCAATAAACTTTTAAAAATTATCTTTTCTCAAGTGACACATACCTGTCCTTTGGTTAAATTTTAGAGTCTTTAAACTGAGGTCATCTCAAGAAAAAAAAGAGAATATATAGTGTGTTTGTGATATCTGGGCTGTGTGTGTAATTTGTTAAGTTGTAGCACTGGTGCTAGCAGGCTAAAAGTTTCAGCAGCACAAAGGAAAGCTTTGTAGTACAGAAGAACGTTTAAAAATGTTTTATTATTCAAAAATCAATTGCCTATGCAAAAAATTTTGATTGGCATATCTGAGAATTTAAACTACTAATGAATAAAACATGCTGGAAAAAAAAGAAATCAAAAAACTTAGTTATGTACACAATCTTACATTCTCTCATTAGTTGTGTTTACATGCAGCCTAATAATCTGTTGATAATCCTGCTGACGAAGTTCAGAATAGATAAACCACCTGAGACCAGTCCATGTGAAGGCGTGTGCGCTCGAGTCATGATGCATTACTTGTGCAGTGCTGTACTGTCACGTGAGAGAACGCAGTTAATGTTAGACCTTTTAATCTTTTTAAAGTAACTGTGAGGTTAGATTAGTGCCAGACTAACATTTTAAGGCAGATGAGGGACAGGAATTGACCTTAGTAAAATACAACAAATATGTTAGATATTCAAAAAAAAAAAAAAAAAAAAAGGCGGGACATACACATGGTAAAATAAGTGGAAAAGTTTTAATAAAACCCTCGATTTCCCATGTAGTTAGTAACAGACGATGAGTAAAGGCTGTATAGAGATGGTTGTGTGTGGGTTTGTTTGTTTTTCTTTTTTTTTTTTCTACAACTAGAGCGTCCATGCGGAAATCGTTTAAAACTCATTAAAACCACAAACAGGGCAGTTACAAAGCTGAAGGTGCTGAGACAGACTCACGTGCTCCTCATTATGGTAATCCTCCCAGCATGAGCATAACTTTGGGTTGGATTACATGTAATATGCATATAAATCAAAACTATCCATTTTAAGATAAACAGTTCAATGGGAATCTGAAATCAGAATTAATTTGGTCTCTCTTCTTTATTTGGTTTATTTCTTTATTGTTAATTAAGGCTATGCTTACACAAGCCCTGGCAAAAATGATGGAATCACCACACTTAGAGGATGTTCACTCAGCTTTTTTACTTTATAGCAAACAAACACATCACAGATATGCCACACAAAAGGTTTTGTTCAATAGCTTAACATTCTGGCTTTGGGAAACATGCATCAAAAAAATTCACTGACTTTTTTTTTAATTTTTATTAATGGCATGTCATTTTCCAAATCAAGTAGAGGAAAAAAAGTATCTCTCAGGGGTTGTATACATTATCCCATTTAAAATCTGAATTGCCTGTTAAGTGGGGTACAGAGCGTAAAGTTGTTTAGTTGTAAAGTTGTAAATCTTTAACTTATTGTGTATAGATTTTTGTGTCCGCTGAGATTGAGGATACCCAATCAGCTGCACGAACACTAGAGCCAACACTAGCACAACTAATCATTAGATCTTGAGGGTGAGTCTTTGTCCTCTAAACGGGATCTCTTCTCAGTGGATTGTCTGGGTAACATTTAGAGCAGAATAATACAATTTTGTTGTGTTTTTTCTTTTTATTTATTCTAGTTAAATTAATCTATCACAGTTGGCTAGACAATTGCACTACTTCAGATGCTTCTTTGACGGCATGTTCCTGGCAATGTTTTTTCTTTAATTATGTATATAGTGGAGCACATTGCTGCCACGGGTATTTTGAGTATTTAGACTGAGATCTCTGTACTACCACAAGCCCTAATCTATAAAACATGGAGAGAAAAAAAACTTTAGTGCAAAATTACAGTGTAGAAGTTGACTTTTCTGCTTTTTTTTTTTTGTGCCAGTATTCCCTGCCACAGTGGTGTGGTGACCAGAGGACAAGGTTTATGAATCAGGTCAGTTTCATTTGTTCTTATTTCAACAGAAGAAACCTGGAAAGTCAGTTAACGGACATGAAAACCACATAAGCAGTTATATGTACAGGTGACGACAAATAACAGGTTTCAACATGTAGTCATATTTTCCCAAAAGTAAACAAACATTCAGAAACCGGGGGAAGAATAAGTACACCTTAGTACTTGAAGTAAATGGCTTCTGTAGGAGTTTATTAGTCTCACATTATTTGGAGAGATTTTGGCCCACTCTTCTTTACTACCTTGCTTCATTGAGGGCATTCGTTCATGCACAGTTCTCTGAAGATATCTGAAGATTTTTTTTTTTTACTTTAGCTGTTCAGTTGTCGATTTGCTGGTGTTTGGGATCACTGTTCTGTTGCGTGACCCAGTTTCAGCCCAGCTTAAGCTGCTGGACAGATGGCACATTTCTCAAGAATATTGTGGTATAAAGTGGAGTTCATCATTGTCTCAGTGACTGCAAGTTTCCCAGGTCCAGTGGCTGCAGAACAAGCCCAAATCACCATGCCTCCACCACCATGCTTCACAATTGCTATGAGATGTTTGTGGTGATATGCTGTTTGGTTTTTGCCGAATATGGCGCTGTGTATGATGACCAGACATCTCAATCTTTGTCTCATCAGTCCAAAGGAGAGAAAGGGTGTTTTCCTAGCCATCCTTCCATGAAAGCCATACTTGTTTGGTCTTTTTCTGATTGTGCTGTCATAAACATTTAATTTGCTTACAGAAGCCTGTAGGTCACATGATGTAGCTCTTGTATTAAATGGTCTGAGCTTGGACTGAATTTGCTGGGACGCTCACTCCTGGGATGACTGGCAACTGTAATGAAGGCTCTCCATTTTTAACCAGTCCTTCTCACTGTAGATGGTGAATATCAAATTGTTTGGAGATGGCCTTATAACCCTTCCCAAATTCATGAGCAGCAGCAATTGTTTCTCTCAGGTCATGGCTGATGTTCTTTCTTCTTGGCATAATGCAGACACACCTGAGTGCTGCAGAACACCAAACTGCCAGAAGTTCTGCTTTTAGAGATAGCCACACTTCTTGATGATTGATTAATCTTGTGCGTTTCATTAGCAACACCTAGCTGTTAATTACGTTCTTGATGACTGTGAGAGCTGGAAAGGTGTACTTATTTTTTCCACCTGGATTCTGAATGTTGGTTTACTTTTTGGGAAAAAATGACTACATATTGAAATCTGTGAGGTGGTTTTTTTTTTTTTTTTGGTCCTTGAAGTTATTTGTTTGTTTATAGAAGCTGGTAAGAATCACACAATTATTTAGGCCCTGATTAAAATGAGGAGGAGACTGTGGAGGACTATGACTGTGTATGTGTCTATATGTTTGGATGTTATTTAATTATTTGAAACCTATATATAATTTTTTATTTATTTATTTATTTATTTTACAGCAAAAAAAAAAAAAACATTTTCAGTACAGCAAAAATAAGGTCTAAATTAATTAAAACACCCAACATTACAAAGTATAATAATTGAAACTTTGTAATGACAGTGTTTGCATGAGCCATTCAGGCTGTTATCAACGTAGAGTACAACTCAAACTGTACATTATAATATAACAAAATGAAACATGAGTAATTAACTATTGGGTTATGTCTGAAGCACAAGGATTTTTCCATTAGCTGGCTACGCTGTAAGTCATGTAGCTCTCTGTAGCCTTAAGGCTGGATTATACTTAGTTTTACTACACGAATGCAAGATATCACTTGTGGCTACTGAGTGCATTCCGCAATTGTGTGTTTGTGATTTCAAAGAGTTTCTGTGAAATTGACCAACACCTGAAAAACATGGGCAGCACCTCTAAAATGCCTCTAAATTGGCAGGTGTGGATGAAAATGCCTTCTAAAATTGAGGTCTTCATGTGAAATGTCCAGCCATTTGGCCTTTAGTATAAATCAGGGACATTGTGGAAAGTTTCATTTAGTCCTGTTTGTAAATAATGACCATGACAATTGGTGACCCTTAATAGCATGACCAAGAGAAAATGAAGACAGACATTAATTACTGTTTCTTTTATTGTTTAAACTGTCAAGCAGAATTTAACATTCTCTCTGTATTCACACATCTTTTTGACTTGACTGATTAATTATTAAATAGCATTAAACCGTAGACATAATGTAAAATTATTTACATTATGTAAAAGACATAATGTTTATCAGTAATGTGTGCAATCCTAGTGAGCCCAGGAAACTTTTACATGAAGCTACAGAAGAAGAAAATTTAAACAATAAAGTAAATGATTATTTATGAAAGATGATAAAAATGCAAATTATTTTATTGTGATGAGTAATTATTAATGATTAGAATAGTTGAATTAAGTAATAACCACTAAATGTGAGCAAATATTAAAAAACACATTCCAGGCCCCATATTTAGATTAGGTACTTTAGTGAAGAATGCAGTGTCTAAATCACTAATCATGTGATGTCTTACGCCACCAATCTTAAAAACGTCACAGATGATAGATGTTTGAAGTAGGCTTGCGACGATTTATGATGGTATCGGGAATCGCTGATGTATTCCAACTATGCTGATGGCTATCAAGTTAAACAATTTAGTGTTTGGAAAATGTTGTGTCTGCAGATTTCAGTAGTGTGTTGTATCTTGTAATATGGATTTCATTTTTACATATTTTGTATCCTATATGAGCCTTAATAACCTGCTGTCTGACAAAACATCTATCTCTGATGCATCTTAGCTTCCCATGTCTGTGTTGCTGAACAGATGGGGTCTAAATTAAGAAAATTAAATTAAGAAAATGTTGTTTATCAGGGCTGTTTTGCTATTCAGGAATTCAATAAGTATCCCTACTGCTGTTCAACACCGAGCACACGCACACAGAGCACATGATCTTTTTAACAATCAACTAAGCCGAAAAAGCAGACTAAACGCTAATCCTAGCGATTTGAGCGACTTGCCGTTACAGCTGACTCGATCATTTTCTAATCTTTTTCTGCCGTAATGACTTGACGTGTACATGACTTGCGTTACATATGTCTGACCGCACCCCCTTCTTTACCTCCCCAAAGCTGCAGTAGATAGGGGGCATGATGGGACGATGGCACTTTGTACACAGTCTCTCCCTCCAAAAACTCCCTGAGACAACATCAAGAAGAAATGTTCAGAGGAGCCAGACTCAAAAGGGAACCCATCCTATTCTGGGTGTCACTGGATAGTGAGAATATAAATCATTATAGTATACAGTTGTAGAAGAGAAGAGTGAAGCAGTGCCAAGTGTGTTGGGAAGATCTTCAGTATAAGCATCAGAGACATTTTTTGATTTGTAGTTCTCGTTATTCTATGTACCAACAAAAAGCCTACACCTTTTGATCTGCCAGGCCTGGTGGATCATGAGAGACCAAAAGTTCACTCGGGTACTGTGGCGTGGGACCATTCAGTGCTTTATAGGTCATTAGTAATATTTTTTTAATCAATGTGAAATTTTCCTGGGAGCCAGTGCAGTGTGGTTAAGATAGAGGTGATGTGAGTAAATCTTACGGTTCTAGTAAGGACTCTCGCTGCTGCATTCTGGGCTAACTGGAGTTTGTTTAGCAACTACTGGAACATCCAGACAGTAAGACCTTACAATAATCCAACCTAGAGGTGACAAAAGCCACTTTTTCTCCATCTTGTATATTTCTTATCTTGGCAATATTTCTGAGATGAAAGAAGGCTATCCTAGTAATATTTTCTGCATGAGCTTCAGATGAAAGACTGGGGTCAGTAATCAGTTGGAGTTCGCTCGCTGCTGCTGCTGGGGGTGGCCCCACATGGACGTCCTGATGATCATCGGGATTGCTGGGGATGGTGCCGCTTGTGGATCTCATATGGGCAGCTGTACTGTAAAGGCTTGGGACTGTGGTTGCTGTGGTGATTTTGCATTCAAGTCTCCATCAGTGGACAGTGGACAAGTTCAACAAACCAGACTTCATGTGAAAACTGTAATGAATTTCCTGGTTGCACAATTGCACTATTTGTCCATGTAGTACACAATAATAGAAGGGATTTATTTATAATCACACTATCCAGTGTCACCCAGATGAGGATGGGTTCCCTTTTGAGTCTGGTTCCTCTCACGGTTTCTTCCTCGTATCATGTCAGGGAGTTTTTACCTTGCCACCGTCGCCACTGGCAGAGTCAAAAGGGAACCCATCCTCATCTGGTGACACCAGATAGTGCAGTGGTAAATAATTCCTTTCTATATCTGTGTGCTATATAGTCAAAAAGTTCAATTGTGTAACCAGGAAATTCATTATAGTTTTAATGTGAAATCTAGTTTGTTGGTTATCAACTGTTCACTGATGGAGACTTGAGTGCAAAACTGTTCGTGGCAGTTGCCATCCCAAAGCTATCATGGCACTTCTAAACTGTTTATCAATTGCAGTCCAAAGCCATCTTCATGGTTTGTACTTTGCGTACAGAGTGCAAGCAGGGACTCCGGCAAGACTAGCTATGACAGCATAACTAAAAGGGAGAGCCAGAAGCTAACACAGAC
>CM075002.1:12248190-12260755 GCA_037576825.1 Pangasius krempfi | reverse complement strand
GCTTCACTAAACAAATATGTTTTCAGCCGAGACTTAAACACTGAGACTGTGTCTGAGCCCCGAACACTAAGTGGAAGACTGTTCCATAACTGTGGGGCTTTGTAAGAGAAAGCTCTACCCCCTGCTGTAGCCCACACTATTCGAGGTACCAAAAAAGAGCCTGCACTTTAGGCGTGGCAGATCATAAAACACCAGAAGTTCGATAAGGTACTGGAGCAGGAGACAATTCAGTGCTTTAAAGTTCAGTAGAGGTATTTTATAATCAATGCGAAATTTGATTTGGAGCCAATGCAGTGTGGATCAGTTTGTTTGTTTGTGAAAGAAGTCTATCCTATTAGTCAATAATCATGCCAAGGTCCTTTACTGCTGCACATTATGAAACAGAAAGGCCATCCAGAGATACTGTGTAGAAAGCTTAATTCTAGCTGCATGTGGTCCTGGTAAAAGTACTTCTGTCTTGTCATAATTAAGTAGAAGGAAGATAATAAGTATGTAGTGTCTAACATCCTTTACACATTCTTCAACTTTATTAACTTTATTATGACAGATGGTCTCTATCATCTGGCTTTGCTGAAACATAGAACTGTGTGTCATCAGCGTAACAGTGGAAACTAATACCATGTTTATGGATAATTTTACCCAGAGGTAGCATATATAAAGAAAAGAGCAGTGGGCCTAAAACAGAACTTTGCAGAACACCAAACTTTACCTTAGTACTGTATGCGAAGAGAAGTCACCATTACGTCTACAGACTGAAAATAAGATTTTCAAATAAGACCTGAGGCAGGAGAGGGCCGTCCACTTAATGCCTACTACATTTTCTAGTCTATCGAGGAGAACAGCATGATCAGTGGTATCAAAAGCTGCATTAAGTTGCACTAAAAGCAACACAAGCAGGGAGACACAACCCTGATCAGAGGGCAGTAGTAGGTCATTTACCACTTTAACCAGCGCTGTCTCTGTGCTGTGATGAGGCCTAAATCCTGATGTCATTCAATCAGGGGGTTGACAGCTGCTTATTTATAAGATTTAGGTACATAGCTGATGCTAAAGGAAGAATTGATTATTTTTTAGAAGAGGTTTGATAGCTTCTGGTATTATCTGTTTGAAGAAACATGTAGGTAAGGGATCTATTAACAAGTTGTTGATGCAAACAAATCAAAAGTATCAAATTTGCTCAAAATCTCATTTGAACTCTGTGAAAGAATTAACAGGTGCCGAAAGTACCTTGAGTTAACTCTAGTGCAATGCATGCCTTTTTTGAAAGCAATCCACTCCTGGTCCAGGGTTTGTTTAATGTGATTGGTTGAACTTTTCTTTCATAACAGGGAAAGGCATGTTGTGGTCTGCAAATTAAATGGAATGCTATCTAGATACATGAAATAATGAAGGCATTCAAATGAAACTAAACTTTTTTCTAGCTAAAGGACTTTTGAGCCAAATAATTGTGCAATGTCAGAAAAGTAAAACACAAAATAATGATATAAAATAAAAATTATAGGAGTAACAAGATAATGTTTTCATATGTACAGCAAGAGTGATTGTATAAAATTGTGCAGTTAATTTGCTGTGTGGGAAGAATTTTCTGTTTAATGATGATGTCCTTCCCCCAGACAAGCCTGGAATCAATCCTGGGTACACACTCAAGTAAAAGAACCCTAACAGTTCATTATTAAAGATGATATTTATAATAGTTAATAGTTAAGGATATTGCGGGCTATTCCGTGAGCCTAAGGATTATACAGCAGTACACTAATTTGCATGCCTGTGTATTTTAGAACTTCGTGGACTGTGGAGTCCAGACGTTGCTGACACTTCTGTAGTCCGTTTTAGATGTGGACTGTCTTTCTGGTAAGAACTCACTTCTCTTCATTAATGGCTTTTTCTAGTATTTCATACTGCAAGATAGGAATCTTCAGTCTTGTCCATCATGGGCCAGTATGGCTGGAGGCTTTCATTCCTGCCCAGTAGGAGCCATACCTATTAAGATCAGCTGATTAAACACGTGGAATCAGGTGCAGCTCCTGCTTGGTTGGAATGAAAGCCTTCAGCCACGCCAGCCCATTGCAGGTAAGACTTCTGTTGTGTCTTGGCTGTCTACCTTCATATCGGGCAAACTGTGTGATTGTTTTTATGCTTTCAGTAGAATGCAGGTGTTTTATTTTGCTATATACAGTATAGTGCATATCGTTTTTGACATTTAATCGGGAGTGGCTGTACCCTGTACACCTTGGGCAGTGCTTTCCCCAATAATATAGCAGCGTTTAGTTACGTGCAGTAAAATGTCTAAACCTAACAGTTTTAGTGTTACCTAAAGTACATGACTTGACTCCGACTTAAGCTGAGAGGCTTGATACTTCACTTGATTATTTGAAATTTAATAGATAAATTAAAAAAGAGAGTAAATAAAATAAACAAATAAATAATCTGAAATATTGCCATAGTTGCTCAGTACACAGTGTATTTTCCCCCTTACCCTTTTTTGACCATCATCCCTACATGGCTTATTTAGGACCAGCACCCATGGAAACTGAGGATGATGTCTTCATGGAAATGACATCCAAGTGTGGGAAAGCATGTTCAGCATTCTACCTCTGGTGTGACTTTGTGTTTTTGGGAACAAAGGTCCCACTCTGGGTGACATGTCAGTGTGATGGCAAATCATGGTTATGTGGTCAAACTTCCAGTAGAAGGCTACATACTGTGTGTGTGTGTGTGTGTGTGTGTGTGTGTGTGTGTGTGTGTGTGTGTGTGTGTGTGAGTGACTGAATACAATTTACAGATGTGTTTTTGTCAGTTTATTTGTAATTGTCCTTGCTCTGCCTTTGTCATACCAAACCTTTAAAAAAAAAAAAAAAAAGACACTTTTAAAATCACAAAGGTATTTGTTTAGTTTCTTCTGTTGCACCTCTCTCGTTCTCCAAATGCTTTTTGATCTCAAGGGGAGGCGACTGTTCTTGAGGCTTCTGTAAATTGTTCAGCAAGTTCAGTTCAGAAAATGCATCATTATTTTTATATATTATATAATTATTTTATAATTATATTTGTTGCATAATCTCATTCATGCTGGCAAAGCTCTATTGATTAACTTCTCAAACCTCATGTCACACATTGTAAGCACTGTCCTGGTTTTATTTTTATTTTTATATATTTATTATTTATTTTGAACAGGGTTAGGGATTCCAGTGTTAGTATTTTGAATATTTCTCAATGGAGTTAAGGGTTTTTTGGGGGTTTTTTTTAATTGGCTTTATGTGGCTTTGCCCATTTGATTGACATATAATTATTATTAATATTATTATTATAAATTACATTGGCTTGACTCTTAATTTCAGATCAGTTGTGAAGAGAGGCCAGAAAAAAATCACTGCATTAAATACCAATGATTGAAAAGAAACTTTTAAAGACTGTAAAAAGGCTCAGTCACACACAGCCAGTTTTAATTCACTAAGTAATGATGGAATTACAAGGCTTCACACGTTCACTGGTTGATACTGATGTTTGATATTTGTGGGGTTTTTTTTTTATTTAAAGGTTCACTGTGCTTTTGTGTCTTCTTTCACTTTGTTAACGGTGGTTTTCTTCACAAGAATTGTTTTGTTTGAAAATAATAGGGTGATCTGTCTTGAATGGTGAGATTTGCACATGTCATTTTCTTATGGTTGTAACAGATTGCAATGCCAAGCTAAATAGTTGCTGGTAAGCAATAGGTGTTGAACACTATATTGTTAGCAAACACTTTTATGGAGCCTTTGGCATCTGATGGATTATTTCCTCTTTACATCTCCCATGGCCTCATAAGAACTGTAGTTTCTGCTCTGATTGATGGCATTGGTCGATCACTGTTCAGTTTCATATGTATGCTAGTTTAACATAAAGGTTTGGTGTCTTGTCTCGTTTATAAAGAAATAAAGTTGAAGTTAAATAAAAGTTTTACTGTATGTGCATCTGTGCTTCTTTGTTGTAACTATAAGAAAAGGAAAATAAAGGAAACTGTTGTTTTGGACAGAGTACTAAGTGAACGTCCACACTAGGCACAGATCTGTTTACAAAGATCTCATTTTCTTGAGTGTAGAAAAAGAAGTCACATTTTAGTTCTAATTTCCCCCTTAATATGTGGTACTGACAATCTGATATGGGGCAATACAAACTTAATCTAAACAAGCCGACTCGAATTTATGTGACTTCATAACTCCAACTCCACATTAATCATGATTTCTGCTAATAAGCACAATGTTGAGACCTTTAACACAAAGTCACCTGGTGAACATATGACATTATAAAACTCTCTGTAATGGCATTTTTTCTTGTCTCATATCAGGCATTTCAGGCTGTTTACTTGTAACTACAGTCAGAGCTACAGGTGAACCCTCTCCAACGCTGGTGACCATCTCGTATTAACTTCATATTATCTTCATGCAGTTACTTAATTAACTTTTGTTAACTGCATCAAGGGCTAATAGAGATCCGTAGGGGAAGGATTTTTCTTGCCCCGTGCTTGGACAGGACGAATAATGACAGGGTTGCCAGATTGGACTAGATTAAAACTCCACGATTGCCAAGGTACTGTTTTATAACAAATAATCAGATCTAATGAATCTAATAAAATTAAATCTAATAAAACTCCACAAAATGGCAAAGTGTAAGTGCAGACAGCGTGTCTATGGTGTACATAACCATTTCTTTTGTAAGAGCTATTGCAAAGATTGGGAGACAGAAAGGAGGATTATTGAGTGGGTAAAGTCTGTACATCAGAAATATTGTTTCCCCACACAAACAGGCTAGTTTCAGGTATTTTGTGTGGTTTTTTTGAGATGTGGTTGGGGTGGAGATTTTGCTGAAACAGGTCAACGCTGGTTAATATTACCTTAATGATATTAACACGGTGTAACAAAGGTACGTCTAAAAGCGTCTAAAATGGGCTGCTAGACTGGACGCTGGACGCTGGATGTTGTCGGCACTCAGCTGCACATTACAGGTTTACTGTAAAAATTCACTACATAGTATCCTATAGTACAAGTGTGATAGCATCTCAAATAAATTTTCTTTGAAGCTGTTATTTTTAAAGTAAACTGTATTTCATAATAGGTTTTATTTCAAAATTGTGTTTTTCAAAAGACTCCTTTTATTTTAGAATTCCCTTTTTCATTTTCTAATGAGATGTGTATTTCATAATGACATTTATTTATTCATGGTAATGAAAAGTGTTCAGGCGGATGGACCCCCAGGGAAGACCTCAGTGAGCTCCATTCTTTCTTCAGCTGATCAAACACACACATGATTAAACAGCTGATGCTATTTTGACCCTTACTGAAGATATTAGAAATGGAAGTGGTCGCTCAGAGGTTAAGATGTTGCCACAGACTGCCAGGGTGCCAGTGCTGGGCCCTTGAGCGAGGCCCTCGACTGCTCAGCTGTATAAATGAGATGATTAAGTCGCTCTGGATAAGAGCGTGTGCCAGATGCTG
This sequence comes from Pangasius krempfi, assembly GCA_037576825.1. Classification (NCBI taxonomy): domain Eukaryota; kingdom Metazoa; phylum Chordata; class Actinopteri; order Siluriformes; family Pangasiidae; genus Pangasius; species Pangasius krempfi. The sequence continues at coordinate 12,255,287 of CM075002.1, read as the reverse complement.
TAAATGTAAATGCTCAGGCAGAGGATGCTCACTCTATTACCCATTTTCCTCCTAAATGCGCTTGAAGGAGAAACTAAAAAGCTGATGGACTAAACTGTACACGCGTTGTGTATCGGACTGAGTCTCTAAAAGCCTCTCAGTGCGGCATCAGCCGAAGACGTCATGATTCCGTTTTGTTGTTGTTATTGTTGTTATTATTATTATTATTATTATTATTATTATTATTGTTGTTGTTACATTGCAAGATGAAAGCAAAGTGACAGCCTGTGGAATGGTAGAGATAAATGAGCACAAACGGCATCGTTGTGTACTTTTCAGTGGTTTTGTTAACGCGATCGTTTCCCATTGCTGTGTCTGGGATTTGCGTCTCTCTGGAAACGTCACGCTTAATTAACAGGACGCGGCGGAGACAACTACGCATGCGCACTGCTCATACTACATCTGTGCAGGACAGCAGCGGGGCGCAGAGAGCCGAGGGCTGCACCGAGACCCGAGGGCTGCACCGAGACCCGCTCAGCAGGCAGCATCAGCAGGCAGCATCAGCTCCGCCGGTTCCAGTTACATAAAGGAACAACGCACAGTTACTATGGCAACGTTTGCTTTTGGACAACCCAGTTCCGGTTAGTTTTGAACTATTCGCCAAACTTTGTGGTTAAGGTCAGGTTTAGGTGTAAGCATAGCTTTAATTAGCTGCATTAATAGTTCTGTAAGACGTACGTGTGTGTGTGTGTGTGTGTGTGTGTGTGTCGCTGAGATGTCTCTCATCACTCACAGGCATTAATATGACAGTGATGTTGGCATTTGTCTTCACAACTAGACCTCCATTTCCATATCCATAATCAGAGATGAACGGAAAACAACCTCTCCATGTTCTACTGAATCTGACCACAAACTGTTGTTCTGCTGGGAATTTTGTTTAAAAAGTGTTTTGTAGCCAGGAAGAGAAATCAGACATGTATTAGCAAACAAATGGTGGCTATAGATTTGGTCCTGTTACTAAAAACAGCCCAGTGCTGCACATCCATGAGAGATCAGTGGATACAGTCAGCTTACTGTGCTATTAGCAAACCAGTGACAGTCTCTGTGTCCTGGCCAGGAACCAACTGTGTGTGTGTGTGTGTGTGTGTGTGTGTGTGTGTGTGTGTGTGTGTGTGTGTGTGTGTGAGAGAGAGACAGAGAGAGATGTCTCATAGCTTAATATATTCTTTGTCTGTAGACTCTGTGGTGTTTTAGATGGGTAAATGAGCTGTGAGTCGCAGAACAACTTGGGAACATCATCAGGGACAAGTAAGTTGATTAAAAAAAAGCGAATCTACACAAATCCATCAATTAATTCAGTTTTGTTTGTATAGCATTTTTAACAATGGACATTTTCACAAAGCAACTTAACAGAAATATATAAATTCCGAATATAAATAAAGTTATAAATTTATCCCTGATGAGTGAGCCAGAGGCGACGGTGGTGAGGAAAAACTCCCTGAAAAAACATGAGGAAGAAGCCTTGAGAGGAACCAGGCTCAAAAGGGAACCCGTCCTCATCTGGGTGACACCAAATTAAGTCACATAAAACTAATCATTCAATTATGATAAAAGAAATAGCACGGAATAAATGGAGGCATACAGAGGCATAGCCATAAGCTGTAACCAAATGCCTCAGCTGATGGAAGGTTTAGCGCTCGCTATTATTATTATTATTATTATTATTATTATTATTATTATTATTATCGTTCTGTTTTTCAGACTTTATCCTAATCATTCATTTCGGGCTCACAGCTGTCTGCGCCTTTGTCCTGTTAAGGAGTTTTGTTTTATTTTCTTATATGCACTATATGAGATGTGCCGGACATGTGCTTGGTGATTTATCAACATACACACATGAATACACAGAAAATCTGCATTTAAGAAACTTTTGTAAATCCAGCGTAAATGTTTAGTTGGGTTTGGCGTCTGCAAACATTTACACACAGCTTTACTCAAAGATTGAATGAGGCCCATTGCATGGATCTTCTCTGGATTCTTGGATTTCATCCCAAAAGCATGCCAATAGATGGATTAGCTACTCTTAATTGTCTGTGTGTGCGAATGAGTGTGCGCCTTGTCCCGGCTACTGGAGATTAGTGAATTAGTTAGCATAGCCCTAACTACTTTATAACAGAATGAACAGGAAAGGAAAAAAGGTACTAAAATATTGGTATGCTATCTTCAGCTAGGCAAAAAACTTGAAACAGTGTATGCATGTGACTTTGAAAGGGTATTTAGAATTTTGTTGTCCCATGTTTTTTCATGGTGGGATTAAAATCCTACTCAGACTGATTGCTGGCCCTAGCATGAGAGAGAGAGAGAGAGAGAGAGAGATGGGAGAGGGGTGGATTAGGGAGAATGGTTCATATCCTCTTATAGCACAGCTTTGTAGACCAACTGTGCTAAAAGCTGTGTTGAGGTCAAGACTATAGTGCAAAAATGTTCTGTGATGGGTTGGGAGAGCAGTGTTTTGGATATTCAGTGTAACATAGCCATGTCAGTTGTGAAAATTCAGAAACACTTTATTGTGTCAGAGTCTGTGTTTCAAGTGTTAGAAAATCTCTCTATGTAGGCAAGTTTTCCAGTGCTATATGATTTATGCATAAAGTACACGTGTTGAGGTGTTTGTGTCAGAATTACATAGCACAAGTGATATAGTATACCTACTACAAAGTGTAATGATGAACACAATGTTCACAACAAGTAATGCATAAAAGTGTGTGAAAAATTGGTGAAGGGATGAATATGAACCTTAGACAGTGCTGGCTGAGGTTATATAAAAATAATTACACAAGGCTACATGTTTGGACTATAGATGGAAGGAGTGGGATAGTTGATGGTCACTGGGCAGGGGATTGGTTAGTAGTGGTCTGATCAGATGAGGACATTTGAGGGATTAGGAGTTTAGAGGGAGCAGTGTGTGTGTGTGTGTGTGTGTTTTGTATGTCGTAGAATAAATGGTCATTGAGTGCATGTACTCATCTGTGGAAGCACTGGGCGTCATCTGGAACTTTTGTTATTGTCCTCTTGTAATGCTATTCTGCTTTTTCTTCATTATTTCATTGTTTGTCTTTTTTTTTGTTTTGTTTTTTCTTGCCTTATTTTCTAGTTTTTTCCAGCGTGATTTTTTCTAGCAAATTATTATCTGGTAACATTTGTGCAGCTTGGTCTGAAGACGATGTGAGCCAAACGTGGTAAGGATTGAACAAAAATTGAAGGCTGTAAAAATTTTAAATGGTTTTCAAGAAATTTTAAATGGTCTCTTCATGATCTCTGCTAGGCCATTGATACTCCAGGAAAAGAAACCTCTCTCCCATGTTTGAAGGATTGCTTGTTCCTGTCAAAGCCTGTATCTTTCACACATCTGTTATAGCCCCTTTGGGGACCCGGGATAGGATAGGTCCCTAGCACCCTCTTACTGATTGTAAGATGCATCAAATGGGGCAACTTGTTTGCAACCTGTGACTGTGGAGGAAGAGGTTGTGGCACTTGGAGTTGTGGTAGCTACAGCAGACCACAATCCGCAACACAGTGCTTTGGCTCCTACTTCACATAGACAGGAGGTTGGAAGGGCCTGTTCCAATCAAGTGGCTGGTCAAGACTTGTCCTGACTTGTACCATTTTGGCATTACTATCGGCCATTTTGCCGTATAAAAAATATCTCAGAATAGCAGGGACGGTCAACGAATAACAATCAAAAAAACAAGATTGAATTATTAAAACCAGCACCTATACCATGACGTTTGATAGGCCACAAGCACCAGAAAAGATTCTAATAGGCTACCAAAGAGTACTCATTGATTTACAGTATATATACCCAACCCAAGATGCTTCAACTGCCAGAAATTCGGTCACAGATCAGCAAGATATATAAAAACTAGGCTATCTGCTGCAATTGTGCAGATGAAGGACATGAGCATATATGCCAAAAACCACCAAAGTGTTGGCTCCTGGTAGCTCCTCAAAAGACTGCCCTGTCTGGGTCAAAGAAAAAGAGATCCAGAGAATGAAATGTGTTAAAGTTAGCTACACTGAAGCACGCAAATTGCTTGAGGGCCTTCCTTCCTTTAAACTAGAGAGATTGTTTGCATCCATAGTCAAGTCCACACAAAGAGTCAAAAGCCAGACAGACTTTGACCTGGATGAACAAAGACAACCCTCAACCAACCTGCCTGATCCATCCTGATGCCCTACCAAATGGAAGCCAAGAAAACAGCCTGAACAAAACTGAACACCCAAAAGATACTGAAATGGCAGAGACTGTGGCCTCTTGCAGCCGAAGCCTCTCACCCAAAGGCAGGAATAAGGAGCGAGTACAAGTACTGCCCACCTGATGCAGAGTAATATTATTCAGTGGAACTGTCACGGTCTTGGAGCCAATGTGCAGAATTGCAGCACTTAGCTGCTGTTTTCACTTAGCTGCTGCTTGCCTTTTGTCTTCAGGAGACCCACCTGGTACCAAAACAGCCCCATTGCCTTGAAAACTTTTACAATATTCAGTGCTTATGGCCCAGACACACATCATCCCTCTCTTGGTACAGCCATTGCAATGGACACCAACCTACAGGCAACAGCACTACACTTAACACTCCACAAACCCATCACATTGTGCTCTATCTGTGTACCACCTACTGGCTCTGTGACACTACAAGACATAGATGACCTCATACGTCAGTTGAAATCCCATATACCCTCAGGTGATTTTTAACAGCCACAGTCCACTAGGGGAATCCACTACAATGCTAAAGGCAAGACTATAGAGAACTTTATCAGTAAGACACTCTCTGATTGCTAAATCACAATTAAAATATCTATCTGCAACCAGGACTTGGGGCATACTCTGCAATAGATATGATCATATTTGAACCTGAATTATTGCTTGACTTCTTATGGCAAATATGGGAAGACCTGTGTGGGAGCAATCACTATTCCTTGTTTATAACCTTGGCAGAAGCAGACATGCAACAAATAGCACCAAGATAGCAGCTTAAAACATTAACTGGCCTTCCTTTCAGACCCTGCACCAGGAGAAGTTTAAGATAAGCCTCAATATATCCAAAACCCAGTAAAGGGTTCATAACTCTAATATCAGTTGCAGATGAATTTATCCCAAAGACATAAGGAAAACCAAATCGAAGATGTAATCCATGGTCTGATGAAAACTGTAAAAAGGCTATTGAGGCCTGTAAAAAAGCAGAAAGGCTTTTTAACCAACACCCAACAAAAGAGAATCTAACCAAGTTCAAAATAGGTAGAGCACAGGCCTAGCAAGCTAGCACAGATATACGAAAAGAGCTCCTCAACACAAAACTGCTACACGTATTGTTTGGAATTTGGAGAGGCAGTTTTGTGTTGAGTTCTTTTCGAATGTCTCTGCTAGCTTGCCTGCTATTTTATGAATATACAGAACCATATAACCAGCCCTTCTCAAAGGATGAACTCCTGAATTGCATAAAGAAGTTCCATTATACTGCTGTCAGGCCAGACAAGATTCACTATCAGTTTATAAAACACCTTCCCCATAGTGTTCTGTCTCTGCTTCTTAAAAACCTAAATGTCAGGATACATACCACCCTCCAGCATACCAAAAATGCTGTAGCTGTCTTTTTTTTCCCCCTAGAGAAAGCATATGACACAACATGGAAGTATGGCATTTATAAAACTTGTACCAAATGGTTTAATTGGTGCCGGCCCATTTTTATCTCCATTTTTTTTTATCCAATAGACATTTTAAAGTGACGGTAGGCTCTACTCTCTCAAGCTTACACACAAAAACTGTGAGTACCTTGGGGAAACATTCTTTCTGTTACTCTTTTTTAGTATTAAAATCAACAATTTTTGAATGTTGATTTTATTGTGAATGTGATTGGGTCAAATATATTGTGCAGACTTTATGTTGACAAGGAGAAAAATATGAATACCATTTAAAGCAAGTGGCAAGTGAAATGGAATTAAAATGAGGATAACAAACTGCATGAAATCAATCCTGTTATTGGCAGAAGACTGACTCCTTCCTTTAAAACTTGCCAGGATCAGACTGTGTACACAAGATATTGCATAGGTCACTCAAGACTAATGCATAGGTTTTTATTAACAGTTGAAGAGGCAGTCATGTAGAACTTTAAAGCACATTTTATTGAACTGTTCTGCTTTTAATGTCATCAGACAAAAGTATTACTCAGTAAAGTCATTTAATGGAGAGTTTTGACAAGGTAATACCAGAAAGCATTTAAAAAAAAAATTATTCCAAATGAATTTGAAACAATCCATATAGATGCTTACCTTGCTCTATGTGAAATATTTTACACTTTTACATTTTTACTTTAAAATATCTTCTGTTCAATTGTGTTAATTTGTTTGTGTATTTTTGTTTGTCTGTTCTTATGTATATCTACGCATGTAGTCATTTATACATTTTTATTCATTTATTATTTATATCACCTTGCTCCTGCCATGAATATGGCACTTGATGCTGAACATGGCATTAAAAAATTAAATACCTAACCAGGAAGCAAGGAAATGTGAAAAAAAAACAAAAAACAGATGTGTACCAATGCAAATAATACATAGAAGATTGAAGAAGAGAAACAGGGATTATACATACAGTTATGTGAAAAAATTAGGACACCCCATGAAAGCCTGTGTTTTTTTTTTTTAACATAGTTAAACATGGACATTTGATCTTCATTTTAACAATATTGGGAGATTCAAGTAATGTAACTAAACAAATAAAACCAAAAAGTCTTTGTAAAATGATCTGTAAAATGTGATTTAAAAAAAAAATCCAATTTCTTTTGAGGAAAAAGTAAAGACACCTCCACATTTATTTGTACTTAAAATGGTTAAATTACTTACAGGTGTATCACATCAGGTGCAATTATTAGAACATCGTTACGGAGCATTTCGAGGGAGGCTTGCCTTCCTAGGAATACCATCAGTCCAAAACTCTGTTATTAAGTATTCACATGAAGAGGTAAGTCTTTAGACATCGTTTGAAGGCTGCCAGTGACTCAGCTGTTCAGACATCTAGGGGAAGTTCATTCCACCACCTTGGTGCCAGAACAGAGAAGAGTCTC
>CM075002.1:12204830-12220009 GCA_037576825.1 Pangasius krempfi | reverse complement strand
ATAGTGAGATCATACAATATTCTCACACACACACACACACACACACACACACACACACACACACAAATATTAAATATTCAATGAAATTGATAGGTAAAAAGTATTTGGACATCACATATTATCAACATAAGCATTTTGTTGCAAAGCTGATGAAATTAAATTCTCCTCTAACTACATTGCTCCATTCAATGTTTCCTTCAGTGTATAATGACCCAGTAGCAATAGCAGAGAAGCAGGCTCATATCATGATCATATCCCATCTCTGTAGTTCACTGTGGGTATGGAGTCTTTGGGATCATACACACAACCCTTCTTCCTCCAGGCACGATGTGGTGAGTTGTTGCTAAATAGATCTATTTTTGTTTTGTTTGACCAGAGTATTTTGCCACAAGAGAGTTCTAATTTGTCTAAGTGCTTTTAGACGTGCATCCCTTTTCCGCACAGGCGTTTTGTGTGAGATGTGAGGGTTTGCGTGGTGCAGTTCATTGCTTAATGTATTCTGTGTTACTGTTATTCCTGCTGCTTTCAGGTCTTCCTGCATCTCTTTTCAAGTGACTGCTGGCTTCTCTCTTACCTTCCTTATCATTAGTCTGAGACTGCAGTGTGAAACTGTGTGTGGCACACCTGTCTGGGAATGATTATTTTCATGAACTTTCTGCCTGCATATTATAGAACAAATTGTACTGACAAGGATTTTCACTACGGCTCTGTAGCCTTTTTAATTTGAGTGTTGTTTAAAAATGCTGTTGATAACTTTAGAAAGCTCCTTCATTATGATTTCTACTTGTGTGAAATCTACCCCAAAATTTGGTTTGCCAATAGTAGCATATACAATTTGTTTAATTGGGTTCTCTTTATCTAATTTAAATCTTAGATGAAGATCTGGTCACATTTCAGGACAAAATTATGCAGAAATACAGAAAAGTGTAAAGGGTTCACAATTTTTTTAGTCAGTTAGTCAGTTGACTAAATTATGTAGTCAATTACCATCACTTTCAATACAGGGCAACCAGACAACCAGAATAGGCTTATGTTTCAAAATACTTTTTGTCTAATTTTTAACTGTATATCTATTATTTTTTAAATATTTTTAAATATAATAATTTTTAGCTTGAAGTGTGCTTGAGGTATCTTTCTTTAAAATACATGCCACTTGGTTTCATATTGTATTTTCTAATGCAGTGAAATTCATGCATTTGTAAATGTGGCTTAGTGTCCAAATACTTTTTGGGGCCACTATATATATATATATATATATTAGTGTGTGTATGTACATACAATCATGTCCATAAATACTTGGACATTAGCAAAGTTCTTGTTATTATTACAACTTTGTGTGGGTACCTGGTTGAATAGGCTTTCCCTGGAGCAGGTCATTGAGAGTGAAGTCTGTGGGTTTGTATTTGGTTCTCTGCCAGAACCAGGCTCCTGGACACTTGATCACTACTGCAAGTGGCTTCAGTTTTTCAGAATCATTTAGTCGGGAAACAGCAATCAGCGTGCCGTCATAGTCAGTCTGCTGAAGCAGGCTACGCGTAGCCTTTTCAAACATCTGCCCCCAACACACATGGTGAAATGGCTTGGTCTGACATATTTTTACACATACTAGTTCTGCTTATTCATGGTTAATTAACAGAATTGTTTTCTATTTTTCTATATTACATTCATCTGGAAATCCAAAACCCAGAGATTAAGCTGTTACATAATCTGGTTCAACAGGTAAAGTCTAAGGTACTATGTGACATTTTTGCATTTATCTACAATACAACAAGCAAATACAAAATACAACAAACATTTTTTACATTGATGATCAGACCACTGTAAAAATGTAACTTCTTCTTCTTCTTCTTCTTTTTTTTTTTTTTTTAATTTAACAGCATAGATTGCGGTGCAGCAGAGCAGCATCAAAAATATCAAATACTGGGGATATTCTAAAACGCTTAACGTGGCTTAATGCACTAAGATATTGGAGGACCAAATTTAGTACACAACTTATTAATAAAGCATACTGTGTAGAACCTGCACGCAATGCGCAAAGTTTCACGTTAAGCGGTTTCTTAATAACGGGATTCTAATACCGGGGGTGGGCGGGGTGTGTATGTGTGTGTGTGTGTGTGTGTGTGTGTGTGTGTGTGTGTGTGTGTGTGTGTCCCTCAGAGTCTGTGGTGGTTACGGCGCTGAGTAAAAGTTCAGTTACTTAAGTATTTTTCACCCCTGCAGTAAAAATTCACTGCGGTTAAAGGCTTTTAGACACTTAGCGGTAATAACACCGACAGCGGAAAGCGAGCGTTAATATACTTTGGATCTATACAATATATAAAATATAATATCTGGATCTGTTAATATAATTGGGGCAAGAGGCTGTTTTGTTTAATTATAAAATGGACATTTCAAAATGATCAAACCCACTAAAATTAGTTCACAGTGAGTTTATCTATGCTGCCAATAACAATGATATAATTTTACTGTAGAATTGTAAAGTATTTGCTTCTCAGAGTCAGTGGCTCTGGCAATATAACTGTACCAGGAGGCTAATTTGAAGCATTAGAAAATGCACATTTCAAACTGGTAGATGACTAAACCCACTCAGACCAGTTCACAGTGAACTCCTTTATGCTCACAATAAATATCAATTAATTCTACTGTAGAGTCTTTAAGTAATTAATCTTCAAACTCCCAGGATCTGTCAAACTGGACATTTCACATTGGTAGATGACAAAACCAACTGAAATGGGTTCAGACTGAGCTCCTCTATGCTCAGATTAAAGATCAGTTCATTCTACAGTAGATTTAATTCATCTGTATTCTATGATCTCTGTGTGAGGAGTTCACTGTGAACGGATCTGACTGGGTTTGATTGTCTACCAAATTGAAATGTCCCTTTTATAATGAATCAAAAGAGCCTCCTGGTTCAATTACATTGACTCACTGATTTTGAAGAGCAATAAATTTAAATTTCTGCAGTAAAATTCTACTTTATATTTCTAAATTAATTCCTTTCTATTGTAAGCATAGAGGAGCTCACTGTATACTGATTTGAGTGGGTTTGAGATTTGAAATGTCCAGTTTATTTCAGCAGTACGTAAGAAGATATTAATATTTAATAATATAATAAAAGAAATATTAATATTTTTGGTGTCAGAGACTTTCCTCTGTGAAATGATCCATCTATATTTTTAAACATTTTATTCATGGCTAGATTTATAATAATATTTTATATTATTCTATTGATATATAATTTATACTATTATATTTTGTAGTATAATAATAATAATAATAATAATAATAATAATAATAATAATAATAATAATAAAGTTTCTTAAATGATGTTTTTATTTTTATTTGCCTTAATGATTTATACCGTTTCTATAAACTTGATCGATTTTGCCCATTATTTAAAAGTAAAGGCGCAAATATAAAAACATTTACCCTGAATAATCATTAATACTGTGACCTGTTGTGTGTTGCTTTTATTTATTTATTTAGATTTCAGTTTGTATAAAAGTGAAGTTGCTTTGGTTGTGTAGGAGCTCGCGGGCGCGCGCTTTCCACTTTCGGTGTTACTACCGCTAAGTGTCTAAAAGCCGCGCCCGTCAATTGCAAGGGCGATAAGATTAACCGTGGTTTCAGGAAGAGCGGCTGCTGTAACCGCAGTAATTCGCCTTTTACAGGCTACAGTGATGATACTGTTTGAGCTCATGCGAAATGGCGATGTCACAGATTCCATACACTATTTCTACCATAAACAAGTCTCTAATGATGGCTGCATGTAAACTTCCACAGGTAGTTTCACTCCTAACCCTGACACTGCAGAATGTAGACTTAACATAAGCAACCCTTCCTTCCTACACATTAGAATTCAGGGTTGTTTTAATGTAAATAGAAAGGACACAGAAAAGATAACTGTGGAGGTCGCATACAAGATATCAGTATCAAGATTTACCACAAAGGACCTGATCTAAGCCCAGGACTAGCATTAAACACAAATAACATTCGGATATTAAAGATAGACTATATAATGTCTATAAACTAATGAATTATATAGACTAATTACCTTTAATCAAATAGAGTACCTATTACTAATATTTAAATACTGTTATAGTATATACCTTGTATACAGTCCCCCGTTCTTCTGATGATGACGTAGTAATAAATTAATAGAGTTTAAAGCTCCTGTGATAACTCTATCATCAAATCGCTTGCTTTTCTAGAGATTTCTTTCACAGGAGGAGATGCAGCTTGATGTTTTCTAAATGAATGATGAGGTCACGCGCAGCTCTTGAAAGAGCCCAGTGTCACACTTTCCCGTGCAGCTATTGGATGCTCAGGCTGCCATTCATGAAGGCGGCGCGCGGCAGCATGAAGATCAGAGTTTCGGGTGAGCGAGCCCGCTGAGGCAAGTACACAAATAAGGAAAGAGTCTGTTAGTGTATCCAAACATTAGGTTTAAAGGGCAACATCAAGAAAATACACTCACTGAGCATTTTATTAGGAACACTATACTAATACTGGGTAGGGCCTCACTTTGCTCTCAGTCTGAATCCTTTAAGGCATGGATTCCACAAGAGTTTAGAAACATTCCTTTGAGATTCTGGTCCATGTTGACATGATTGGATCACGCAGTTCCTGCAGTTTTTTCAGGTGCATTTTCATGCTGCAAATCTCCTGTTCTACCACGTCCCAAAGGTGTTCTGTTGGATCCAGATCCGATGACTGGGAAGGCCACTGAAGAGCACTGAGCTCATTGTCAAGTTCACGAGACCAGTTTGTGGTGGCAGCTTGAACCAGTCTGGCCATTTTCCATTTCCTCTCCCATCAACAAGGCGTTTCCGTTCGCAGAGTTGCCGCTCACTGGATGGTTTTTCTTTATTGCACCCTTCTGAGTAAACTCTAGAAACTGTTGTGCATGAAAATCCCAGCAGTTATAGAAATACTGTGATACCATGTTTTATTTTACATATAGTTACTCCTGACACTTATTTTCTCCCTTGGTTTAAATAGACTTATATTAGTGAAAAGTGATTTAATATTGTATTTTTAAAAATGACAAAAGTTGCTTTTGTTGATAATAATGGATTACATAAATGTGAAATAAACTGTAGAAGATTATTCAGCTGGAGGCATCCAGTGACCTCTGATGTGGAGTTAACATTAGAAAAGCTGGTGAAAGAAGAAGCTGTGGTTTTGTTACTTAAGGCTGGTGTTTCCAATGAAGTAGCCCAAGTGATCATGCTTGCCATAGGCTGCCATTTAATTATTTTCATTAATTAAGCAGAATTTAAATTATGGATTCCAGGATTATGGATGGTTGACAGCATAAAGCAATATGGCAAATTACGGCGAGATCCATGAGCCAAAGCAGCTTCGTGATTTTTTTTGTGTGTCTTCAGAGAACACTGTGTATGCGGAAATAATTCCAAATTGACGAAGTGATTTCACAACTCAAGAAGAAATTTGAATTTCATAATGCATTGTGGGTCAGAATGTCGTAGATTGGAACATAAAAGAGGAAATAAAATTTGTGAAAACCATGACAAAGGAGAGTCTTCTTCCTGCAGGTTACATGCTACATATCTGCAAGCTAGACTAGAAATCAGGTCACAGAAAGTAAAGAGAGCAGTCATTATAGTAAATCTACAGAATATGTAGTAGCACAGTGGCATAGCAGGTAGCATCACTGCACCAGGGTCCAATCATGGTTCGGTCCTGAGCTCTATCTACGTTACTCTCTATGAAGTGTTTTGGTAATTCAGTGCATTTTCGATGTGAAGTTAACTGCTATGCTGAGCTGAATATTGGTAAAGAGAACTCTATTAAGAGTTTGGAAACAGTGAACTCAGTATGCGTGTAACCAAATATAAAAAACTGTAATAGTTGAGTATTTGGGATTTGCTCTCAGCTTTGAGTTAGACCCTGATGTCACTGATAAACCTCTATGTTTTATGTGGTACTTCTGTGTCAGGCATATTACAAAATATCGCCGCATTGTATAGTGTAACTGTGAGCCCAACCAGGAAAAGTGGAAGGAGAATGAATATTTGTAACATAGGATTACTTAGTTTCATGGTAAAAACTTGCATGATCCATGACAAAAGAAGAAGAAGAAACTGTATGCAGATGATTTATACCCTTTTTTTTCTCAGTTTTTTTTGCACCAAGTTCCAACATAATGCCGGAAGACTAGAAAAAAAAAAAAACTGTGAAAACACAACTGCTAAGTAAGACAAAATGCAAGACACTGCACTTTTATTGCTTCATTATTGTTTTTGTTTTTCAGGCATATAGAATTGCTGAAGCAACCAAATGTCGTGGGTGGAACAACTGACATGCCTATTGTTACCTTTAGATGACCTTTTCCCAAGGACCTCACAAACACTGATTTTCAGCATAGTGAAAATTCACACGTGCATCCCACATGACATCGTTTGACAGTGCAGCAGTACATTATTAGTGAATTATGTAAAAGTCACTGTATTATGAAGATATCTTTGATTGGATTTGTGGTGGTCTCGCCACTGATATCACCCAGGAGCAATTCTCCCCATTACGAAACCACAGTGCTGACGGCACCAATAAATTTGTGGTCCCTTTTCACAGCAACTGTAAAAATTATGTCTGTATGCAGAAAAAAACAATATTTGTACACAAATAACAGTATGATTTTTTTTTTGACATAAGGCGCTTTCTCTATGGTATTTGTGCAAAGTAAATGGATATATATTGTTGTTATTAAAAAAGCCAATCAAGGCTAGTCAGCAGTAAGTATCAGCCCACGCTTGGCATTGTAGCAGAATAAAAACCATATTTGGTCTTAAAAAGAAGCACAGTAGTGATTGGAAAGTCCCAGTCTGGTCACCAGAGCACAGGGAACTCTAGTTTGCTGAAGCCGGGGTCTTCCCTCAAGTGCCAGTAAGTTCCATTGCTGATCCATGAGTCATCTTCAGACCACCTAATAATAAAAACCAAGAGAGAGAGAGAAATTTATGTTTTTTGACATAGTTCCTATTTTCAAACTGCTTGCCTGTTTCAAAAAGGTTTAAGCTAAACATTTCTATCATCAGTAACTTCATTTACTGAATTTTTTTTTTTAAATTTCTGCCACCACTTCTTTTGAAGAACACATTTTCTTTTGTTGTTTAAAGCCTGCAAGCAGAGGCCACTGCACGTCGGATCTGTCTGAAATCCTCGACAGAAAGCTATGACTAAGGGTGAGTGTAATATGTTTGACATGGCTAACATTGAGCTTGTTTAGTGTGTCAAGCACAAGATGTTTAGTGATTCTTCTTCTGTCAGTAGTAACAGCTTTATCTGTGAGAAGTGTAGACAAGTTAGCACTCTGACAGAGAAGACTGCAGAATTGGGGAGGCACAGATAGCAAACCCTGAACTGCTGGATGTGTAGGTGCTCCCCAAAAACAATGTGGGCTTTAGAGAGTCGTTTTGAGAGCCAGGCTGGCTTTTTAGGGCAGGACTGTATCTATCCCATTCAGGAAGGTGCGGCTCTCACTTGCTGCAGCATAGCTCATAGTATTAGGACAGACAGTCCAGAGCCCAGGAGAAGACCAACAGGCTAATCTGCTAGCTGTCTTGAGTCATCACTCAGGTACCACCATACTGAGACTGTTCACCAAGCTAAACAAAAATGTAGAAACACTTGTTTTAGTAACTGAATTAACGTAAAATTAGTTACATACTGAATGCCCAGCCAGCACCTTTGATGTGAAGCTAAAACCGCTAAATATTAGCACTCTATTTACAGCTAAAGTGCTTAGTGTAAATTAAATTATTACTAATCAGGGATTTAGTGTACTTTGTTTAACATAAAGTTTGATTAGACCTAATGAGTATATAGCATTAACCACAGCTAGCCTTCCTAGCTTCGCGAGCAAAAGTAGGTGAGCAAAAATATAGTAACAGATAGTCTTAAAGTAAGTACCACTTAATATTTCTTTCAGCTGTTGTTTGTTTTGGGGGATTTCTCCCTTCAGTCTCCTCTTCAGGAGGTGAAATGCTGTTCAGTTGGGTCTGGTGATTGACTTGGCTTGTGATACCTTCATCCCTGCCCTGTGGAGGTTGTTGGTGAGGTCACTGAGAATTGTTTTGGGGTTGTTCATCACAGCTCTCACAATGTTTCTGTCTTCACCTGCTGTTGTTTTCCTTGGCCGATCTGTTCCATGTCTGGTTGTTAGTACACCAGTGGTTTCCTTATTTTTCAGGACATTCCATATGACTGTATTGACTATGCCCAATGCTTGTGCAATGGCTCTGATTGATTTTCCCCCTTTTCACAGCTTCAAAATGGCTTGCTTTTCTCCCATAGACAGCTCTCTGGTCTTCATGTTGGTTTATCCTTTTAACAACAAATGTAGTCTTCACAGGTGAAACCCAGGGCTCAAACCAAGAGTAGCCATTCAGAGCAATTATTTGTTTAAACAATCAATCTAACAGGGCACACCTTGGCAACAAGAAACACCTGTCAGTCATGTGTTCCAATATTTTTGATCACTTGAAAAATGGATGGGTTCAAACAAAAGGTGCCATGTTCAAAGTTGTTCAACACACCTAGAAGTAAATATCAGGAAATCAAAGCTAAAGTTATGATCTATTGTCTAATAGAACTCTGTCAGCCAAGAACAAAAAGCTGATGCTGCAGTGGGCACAGGCTCGCCAAACCTGGAGAGTTGAAGACTGGAAAAACGTAGTGTGGTCTGATGAATCTCAATTTCTGCGGAGGATCAGAATTTGGCACCAGCAGCATGAATCCATGGACTCAACCTGCCCTGTGTCCAGGCTGGTGGAGGTGGTGTAATGGTGTGGGGAATGTTTTCTTGGCAATCATCGTTTGAACGCCTCAGCCTATTTGAGTATTGTTGCTGACCATGTGCATCCCTTCATGGCCACAATTTACCATCTTCGAACGGCTACTTCCAGCATGATAATGCCTTATGTCACAAAGCAAAAGTCACCACAAACTGGTCTCGTGAACTTGACAATGAGCTCAGTGCTCTTCAGTGGCCTTCCCAGTCACCGGATCTGGATCCAACAGAACACCTTTGGGACGTGGTAGAACAGGAGATTTGCAGCATGAAAATGCACCTGAAAAAACTGCAGGAACTGCGTGATCCAATCATGTCAACATGGACCAGAATCTCAAAGGAATGTTTCTAAACTCTTGTGGAATCCATGCCTTAAAGGATTCAGACTGAGAGCAAAGTGAGGCCCTACCCAGTATTAGTATAGTGTTCCTAATAAAATGCTCAGTGAGTGTTTATGCACCAAAGGTGTGCTCACATTGTATTATCTTAAAAATAAAAAAAACCCAATAAAAATATAGTTTAAAAAAAAAAAAAAAAAATTGGCTACATACTTGAAAAATCTGGGTGTGTAAATTATGTTGTTCTCCTGTAGTAATCTCCTTTTCTCCCTCTGCAGTGACTCTATCCTTTCCTTTTGTTCTTCTGCTCCAGCAATATCTCCTTCCTCCAGCAACCTGAAGTGATGTCAGATGTGGTGTTTGTGCACTGGGTCAACACAGGTATTCATTTTCTACTGAACCCTCTCTGTAGGTCAGGGGTTCCTAAACTAGGAGACTCTCAATTTACAAATGGGGCCGTGAGAGAAACCCATCTTCCTCTTTTGTTTTATTAATTTATTTTACATATTAACATTGAAATGAAAATTAATATCAGATCAAACTATAAAAATGAATTTTGTATTTTAAAATGTTACTGGGAGCCACATTCATCAAGCCACATTTAAATGGAGAAATGGACAAATGTCCCTGTTCATCTACCTCTGCTAAACAAACTGGCTGAAGATTTATAACAGGTAGGGTTTTTTTTTTTGGAAAAGTGTGTGTGTGTGTGTGTGTGTGTGTGTTTGCATGTATACCTCTGGTCTGGTCTGAAACGTGTATCTGTTGGGGGCAAGAATGGACTAATGCTCTCGTTCAACTCATTCAATTCAACAGTAAATTGAGTGAAGCCGTAGTATTGTTCATAGTCTTCAGGCATGGGGTCTATTCACACACACACACGCACACAAACAAACAAACCATGCGTTATTGTAACTGCACTCAGAACTTCAACAGACAAATCATTATCTAAAATGATACCAGTACAGATTTTATTCTTGTAAAACACATTTATAATCAAACATTTCCACTCCCATTAATTACTTACTGGCTCTCCAGATGCAGATGGCTGAGGGTGGGTCCCCGAGGTACAAGGCCTCATTCCATTTACCAAACAGTGAGTGAACCACGTGCCCCTCCGAATCAGTAACTACTGCTTCTACCTCATTAGTGTTTAAGCTTCTAGACTTGGACTGAGAAACAACATACATATACATAACATTAAATATAACGTTATACATAAATATATAAAATACAACAGATTTAAATAGGCAGACTATTTAATAATCAAAAGAAGATGATGACACCGACACTGTGGATTTACTGTTTATTGTGCATTACCACAGAATCATGTAAAAATCCACCATCCATCTGAGCTTTCACAGTTGCCACAGTTTCTGACTGGTAATATTATTGTACCTGGTCCTGTCTTTTTTAGGCTAATGGTTCTGTACAATTAAATTGGAATATTTTAAAATGGAAAAACCAATATCGCACAAGACTAATGGTACACAAAGATTTTTCAGATAAATAACTGTTTTAATGTGCTCCACCAGAAAGTCTTACGGTGTTGCTTTAGGGTTCTGATAACACCTAGTAGTAATAGTCAAATTATTTAGACCAGCATACCTACTCTTAAAAACCTAAAGTTCAACCAGAACTTCTTGAATGAATGAATTTCCATGTAAGCATACTAGGTCATTGTTGAGTAGCAGATCCAAAGCTCAGTTTACCTTAAGGAAGCTAACTTTGCAGACGCTGGTGTCTTCGACAGTCCCTGTGTTTTTGATTGTCATCTCACCATAGTGTTCTATCCAGCGCTGACCACTTAGGATGTTATGGATACAGGAGGTGACCCTATTCAGCTCGTAATGATCCCCAAAACTATGTCAAATGGAGACAGAGATACATGATAAGGAGGAAGATCCAGAACTGAAAGGGGACTAATTTATAAGTATGAGGAAACAGACAGATTACCATGGCAACACTATATGGGTGGTTCCCATTGGGACAATCTCCATGGACTTGCCCCAAAATTTGTTCTTCCATCGGACATCTAAGAGAGACCAAGCTCTATTTTACATCTAAACATATTAGAGTGTGTGTATATATATATATATATATATATACACACAGTGTAAATAAATATATAATAAATAATAAATAAATGTGTGTGTCACCATCCACTTTATTAGGAACACCTGTACACTTCCTCATTTATGCAGTTACCCAATCAACCATCCTTGTGGCAGCAACACAGTGCATAAATTCATGCAGATGCAGGTCAAGAGCTTCAGTTAATGTTCACCTCAAAACATCAGAATGGGTAAAAAGTGACTCTCTGTGACTTTAACCGTGTCATGGTTGTTGGTGCCAGATGGGCTGGTTTGAGTATTCCAGAAACTGCTGATCTCCTGGGATTTTCACACACAACAGCCTCTGAAACTCTGTGAAAATCCCAGGATATCAGCAGTTTCTGAAATACTCAAACCAGCCCTTCTGGCACCAACAACCATGACACCATGACATCTGCATGATTTTATGCATTATGCTGCTGCCACATGATTGGCTGATTGGATAACTGCATAAGTGAGCAGGCGTGCAGGTGTTGCTATTAAAGTTGATGGTATATGTACACACACATACACACACAATTAACAATCTTTTTTCATTCATACATGCATCTTTTTCTTCTTCAGTGGAACAAACCTAAAACTTACAATTCCTGCTTATTTACAAAGGTATTCTAAAATGGCCTGGACAATATTACTGATACTCTTTAGAAGGTTTAAGAAATATTTATTAGGCATGTGACAAAATATCGCTGTCTCAAATATTGCTATACAAAATACTGGCGAGACAAATGTTGCTTCTCTGAGGTGTATCGTGATATTTCCACTTAATATTCTGGTTCGAGTATTTCAGAAACCTTTGCTGAAGATGACCCCACATGGACAGCCTGAAGATTACTGAGGATGGTACCACGAAGACTGCTTTGGACCACAATTCATATGATCAGTTTTGCTACGATGGCTTAGGAGTACAATTGCTATGATAGCTTTAGCACTGCAAATGCCACGAACAGCTTTGCACTCAAGTCTCCATCAGTGAACAGTGGATAAGTCCAACAAAACAGACATTGAAATGTGACATGTGAGAACTATAATGAATTTCCTGGTTGCATAATTGCACTATTTGTCCATGTAGTACACAGTTATGAAGGGATTTATTTATAATCGCACTATCCGGTGTCACCCAGATGAGGATGGGTTCCCTTTTGAGTCTGGTTCTTCTCAAGGTTTCTTCCTCATGTCATCTCAGGGAGTTTTTCCCTTGCCACCGTTGCCTCTGGCTTTTAAAATTTATATCCTGAATGTATTTATTTCTGTAAAGCTGCTTTGTGACAATGTCCATCGTTAAAAGCGCTATACAAATAAAACTGAATTGAATTGAACTGAATATTCATTATGAGCTCTACCACTTCTTACACACCAGGTGACAGCACCACATGTAGTAGATTACAGAGCATGAAGTTTGCGAGTGGGAACCTAATTGCCTTGAAGCATGCTTAACTAATAGTCCAAATTTAAGCTAATCAGAAGGAAGCATTATGGCACACATGTCAAACACAAGGCCTGCAGCCTTGTTTCATTCAGCCTGTGGGAACTTGGAAAAAATAATAATGAAATGTTCCACAGCAAACTACTGCTCAACATTTTCACACTGTCCAGTATTCACAGGAGATCCATAGCATAGCCATCTGAAGGTAGTTACTGTAAACCGCTGTATATATATATATGCACTCCATTTTCTTCTGCGGCTAGCTTGAACGCAGATTAAAATCAACGCCTGTGCGCTGCTCTTGATGTAAGTCGATTATAAGTCGATAGTAAGATTATAGCCAAGCATGGTCAACATAACGGCGACAAGACCATCTCCAAAAAGCTTGATATTCCTGTGACCACTGTTTCCAACATTATCAAGATGTTTAAGGACCACTGGACTGTATCCAATATCTCTGTACGTGGCCATGAGAGGAAAACTGAGCCAAGAGATGGATTGATCAAATGGTGGGCAAAGAGCCCAGGAAAACTTCAAGACAAGCTGACCCTGTGTGCAACAGTTTCAAGTCAAACCATTCATCACTGTCTGAATGAAAATGGTCTCTGTAGTGGAAGACAGAGGACAACCCCACCTCTTAAAGAGAAACACAGAAAGCCCAAAACTGGAGTTTGCCAAACTGCATACTGCATGGACACGGTCTTTCTGGGAGAATGTCCCACAGATAAGGCAAAATTAGCTTTTTGGTTAATCACTCCTTCCATATGTTTACAGAAAGAAATACAACGCTTTCAGAGAACACTATCCCTACTGTGAAACATGGAGGAGGCTCAGTGATGTTTTGATGCCTCTGGCACTGGGTCCTCTGTGGAGGGCACAATGGAGTCAGAAGACTATCAAGAAATTTTGAAGCGAAATGTTCAGCCGGGTATCAGTAAGCTGTCTCTTAATCGCAAGTCATGGGTCCTCCAGCATGATAATGATTCAACGCATGACTCAAAAAGCACCCAAGAATGGCTTAGAAGAAAATGTTGGACCATTCTGAAGTGGCCTGCATAGAGTTCCAACCTCCAGTTTCCGGTCTGAAACTCTCAGCTGGGAGAAGGCACCCAGCAAACCTGAGAGAACTGGAGGAGTTTGCTCAAGAAGACTAGGCCAAACTTGAGAAGTGCAGAAATCTCATTCAGAGATACAGAAAGTGCATTTATTGTCTCCAAAAGTTGTGCTACAAAGTATTTGATTAAAGGTCCTAATATTTGCCCATGCATTTTCATTTGTTCCATTATTTAAAATAATATCTTCACTAAAACATGTATGTGCGTGTGTGTGTGTGTTCTCTTCTCACCCTGCCAAAGTGTGAAGTTTTTGGATTCGCAGTGGCTTGCAGACACAGGAGGGTGGTGGCTTACCTGAGGAATGGGGAAACGCAGTGTGCATGAGCGAATACTTATGAGGTAAAAAAAAAAACAATGCGTGTGAATGGGCGTGTGTGTGTGTTGTACCTGCTCCGAGATGAAGCGGAAGCCCTTGTCTGGACGCTCACATTCGTATGTCTCTCCCAGTACAGGGTTAAAGGGCTTTTTCCCTGCTCTAGTAAACGTACATGCATACATCGACACAGCAAATGCTGCAACGTACACCTACACACATGCACATACAAATATACAGAATGTAAAATTTTATCTGTGAAAAGAGAGGTTAGAAATCAGGGTGTAATATTCGACTCTGATCTCAGCTTTGTTCCTCACATCTAAGGTTGCATTGCCCCTGTGTATTTAGCAGAATGCCTGATGGATTACATCCCAAAGCATTTTTTAAGATCAACAAATGCTGGCTTCCTTAAGAAGAAGCTCAGTGCAACTGCTATTAGTGTCCATGATCCCAGGATGTGGGACTCACTTCCAGCACATATCTGTCAGGCACCTTCATTAAATATATTTAAAAAGCAGCTTAAAACACATTCTATTTAACTTACCTTTTAAATAGTCCTCTTGATTTTATGCTTAAAACTGCTTTATCTTCTCTTGGTAATATTATCATATTATATATTTTCTTTTTAACTACTTATTTTTGTTTCTTAATGATGTTTTAGGTTTTTATATTTTCTTTTTAATGAGAGGCATTATTATGGTTTTATTATTATTTTATTATATCTTTTCCATTCTGAAGGACTTTGAGCTGCAATTTATGTATGAAAGGTGTGATTTAAATAAAGTTATTATTATTAATAATAATAATCATTGATCAGTGAGATTAGTGAGATGTTATTCTATTCTATGTTCTCTTCTGTAGGTTGCTCATGTTGGGACAAGTCAAGAAGATCAGCGATTCACAAACCTAGTTCACATGTTTACATGTATATGTATATATATATATATATATATATATATATATATATATATATATATATATATATATATATATATATAGAGAGATATATATATATATATAGATAGATATAGATATATCTAGATAGATATAGATAT
>CM075002.1:12191112-12204730 GCA_037576825.1 Pangasius krempfi | reverse complement strand
AATCCATTGTGGTGGTGTATAAAGGCAAAATCACAAAAACTCTGTCATTGTCCAAATACTTCCGGACCTGACTGTAGGTACATAAATATATGGGTTTGTAAAGTATTCAGACCCCATCAGTTTTAGCACAATTGATTGTGATTTATTTACATTTAATTTAAAATTAATTAAAATATACTCTTTTGGCCATCAATCTACATACAATAACACATAAAAAATTTTATAATCAAAAACTTTAATCTCACTGACATCAGTATTCAGACCCATCAGTACTTTGTAGAAGCTCCTTTGGCAGCAATTATAGCTTCAAGTCTTCTTGGGTAAGTCTCTACAAGCTTTACACACCTGGATTTGGGCAGTTTCTGGGGGTTTGTGAACTGCCATCTTCAGGTCTCTCCACAGATGTTCTGTTGGATTCATGTCTGGGTTTTGGTTGAGGCACTCAAGGACATTCAAAGGCGTGTCCTGAAGTCACTCCAGCATTGTCTTGGCTGTATGCTTCAGGTTGTTGTCATGCTGAAAGGTGAACCTTTGCCCCAGTCTGAGGCCGTGTGCACTCTAGAGCAGGTTTTCTTCAAGGGCCTCTCTGTATTTGGCTGCATTTATCCTTCCCTCAATTCTGACCAGTCTCCCTGTCCCTACTGCTGAGAAGCACCCCTACAGCATGAAGCTGATTAACGGGCAAAAATATATATATTTAAAGCCTATTAAAATGCATATTTTTCTGCTCATGCCCTTCAGAATGGTCACCTATGCTCACTGGCCACTTTATTAGAAGCATCTGCATACCTGCTCCTTCAAACAGAAAATTATGCAGACACAGATCAAGAGTTTCAGTTAATGTTCACATCAAACAGGGGGAATGGGGAAAAATGTGTTCTTGGTGACTTCGACTGCTGCTGCTGGTGCCAGATGGGCTTGTTTGAAACTGCTGATCTCCTGGAATTTTCATGTACAACAGTCTGTAGAGTTTACATAGAAAGGTGCAAAAAAAAAAAACAAAAACAGTGAATGGCAGTTGTGCAGGGGAAAAAGCCGTGTTGATGAGACAAGTCTGAGAAGAATGGCCAGATTGGTTCGAACTGACAGGAAGGTAACTCAAATAACTCTTTACAACTGTGGGGAGCAGAAAAGCATAACTCAGAATGCATAACACCTCAAACCTTGAGGCAGATGCACCCCACCCACTATTAATATGTTCCTAATAAAGTGACCAGTGAGCAGATATCTCAGTTTCGTTCTCACCATGCGCATATGTAGGTCCTGCATGTGTGCAGCTGTGTCCAGCAGGTGACAGTACTCCATCTCCTCACAGAGTCTCTGCAGCGTGTTGACTGGCTCATTGAGCTGGACTGGCATGGCCACCTTCGAGAGGTCCTTCCCAATGTTGGCAGAGAGAATGCTCCACACATTCACACCCCCACTGACACACGCACTTGGTAGCCTTAAGCGCCGTTGCACCATGCTTCTGTCTGGACACACACACACAAATAAATAAACAAAAATATTAAATAGTTCACAGATAGATGTTGATGACACGTGTATTTGTGTGTGTGTGTGTGTGTGTTTGTGGATGATTTACCTGTGTTGTCTTTCTCAATCCCTCCCTCACTGCTGCAGAGCTCCACTGAAACATTATCACTCACATCACTTAAGCAGGAGTCATTATCTGAGGCCTAATTGTGCACACAAACATACACAAAATGAAGACACAGCAAGCAACATCCTTTAGTCTGCCCTCTTATTGCATCCTTTTTATTGCATATATAAGTACTCTGCCACTCTCTGACCTCATTCTCAGAGGAGCTGGAAGAAAGCAGGTACTCTTTTGCATCAAAAAACTCTGACAGTGACTCAGGGATTGAGCCTCGCATTTCATTTGACACCTGTTGCAGGAGGTGTTGGGGCCCATCGGTCATGTCCTGGAAGATCATATGAAACATGAAGGCAGGAAAAAATTGGATTCAATACTCAACTGAGAAACTAATGTTTCACAAATCACTACCCACAACACACAACAGTACTTTTCTATTGTGTATTTAAATCTTTCTGATGGTTTATTTCTGTAAATCGACCACTGGTGTTATACCGCGGGTTCCTGTTATACCCCGCTGTGTGTGAAAACCAAGCAAAGTAAACTACACCGAAACACACACACTGTCGGTCACATACCTTATCAGGAATGCTCTTTAATTCCAGAGTGCATCTAACTCTGTCTCTCTCATTACACAGAGACATGTATGTAGATTTCAAGGTGGCACACACTAAAGGGCACACACAGAATGTGGCAGAGGTAGGGGTTGAGAGAGTGAGGGAAATGAAACATATACTTAATGCCACCAGCTGAATGCCAGTTTGATTAAATAGCCAAAAAAATATAAATATTCTTGTTGCTGTTTTTTACTTCACAGAAAAAAACAACCTACAGGACTCACCAGTACTGGCCAAACTGCAGAAGTCCTCCTGTAACCGCGAAGCATCAGTGGGTGAGTCGGGCGTGTCTAGATGTGACTCTGGACAGCAAGGCTCAGAACATGTCAGGTTTGGGTTTGAAACATGCAGACGAGCAGATGAAGTTGAGCCAGAAACCTGAGTTGAGTCAGCTTCGTCAGATTATTGTTGGATTCACAATTATGAACACAAACATCACACTGCAGCACCAACTAATATAACTGTCTAGTTAACCTGTATGGTGTTTTTGCTATTTTTTCTGTGATTTTTGGACCTCCATCTCCTTGTTCCTTTCTTTTCTTTCTTGGGACCGTCAGTCTGTCAGGACAAAAGCACAGTGAGAATTAGTATGCAAGCAGTTCAGGAGGAAACACCTATAAACAGAGGTGGGGGAAGTTGGAGTAGGCATACACAACCTGCAATGTGTTTATAGCAGGGGCAGACAATGTGCGATGCAATACTTCCATATTCTTCAACAGCAGATTTAATTCTAGCAGAGATGATTCACACTCTGACAGTTCTATGAAAGGGAATCAGAAACAGTTTAAGGTACAGAAACATAAGAAAGACTGATGAAAAGATGAAAAAGGTGCAGTAAGGTACACATTGCTTTGTTCTGCTCATACCTCTACAACATTTCTTCATGTCTTCTGAGCTCTGTAGCCAACTGTTCTTTGATAGGACAGAAGGTTGTTTAGAGAGAACAGCTCGCTGTAGAGAGAGAGACAGAGAGAAAGGGAGGGCCTGCTTTAGACTGTGATTTTAACGGTCTTTAAGATTGTTATTTCACACTGTACTTCACACTGTACAAGATGATCGCAATAAAATCTTATAAAAAAATATATATATATATACAACAGACTGTCAGTTCTCCATGTCAGATTATTTGAAAAAGATCCTCTAATAATAGACCTATGATTAAAGAAATTAGGTCACTTAAACAGAAACAAGCCTATGCCTAGGGAAAATGCATTTTCTTCAAATCGACAAGAAGAAGAGTTTGGCCGTTCGTGTCTGTGTAAAAGAGAACACCATGGAATGCCCATTCTTCAAAGTGAGCTTGAGGTAATAAGGATTTTTTCTGCTTATTAGGCAGCCAGGCATATAGGCTGCTAACCGCTGATCTCAGGTCACGACCAAATAATTGTGATTATTATGATAATAATGTCTTCAACAGCAAAATCAGGCTGAAATACCACACAGACCAGGCTTATTCGGCGGAGGGCTTCACCATATGAGCACTGTTGAATTCTCAAATCTAATTGTTCAGAAAATGTTGATTCATTTTTTAAAACAGCACTGCACTGACAGTAAAGCACTTGTCCTCATACATTAGTGTTTCTATGGTAACAACTAAGTGATAGAGGACGCTCACATATTATTAACTTAGTAATAAATGGTTTTAAAAACATGTTAATTAACAAAATAAAATGTGTAATCATTAACATGGTGAAGCTTTCTGTAAGGAGCTGTTTAACATTTATGGAATGAGTCTCCAGTGTCAGCACTTTGTAGCATTCAGGGAAAGGAACAGGTAAAGGTGGTCATTTAAAGGAGCCTTAGGCAAGATTAGTCAAGATTAGATCTCTAGAAATTAAAGAAGAGTTCAACAACATTTAATGATTTTCTTTTTAAAAAATACTTTGAGCTTGCCCCCATTCATGCCTGTACACGAAGTTTCACCCCGTTCCTACTGTCATGACATTAATTTCTTGTGCACTTGACCATTCAGCTGCTTGAAAGCTTAGCTACAACACTAAAAGGACACAAAATTCAGCGCATACTGATTTTTGAGAATGGTCAAGAGTGCAATCACTCTCTTGTTTTTCTTTGTGCTCTTTTTAAAAAGCATTTAAGCTTTAGTGTTAGCATCTTCAGCTCATTAGCTGCATGGACGTTAGCTAGCATTGCATAGTCAGCCAGTCATATTTATTTATAAAGCACATTTAAAAACAACAGCTGTTTTATTTTTATTGAAGGCGGTCCACCCAAAGCATTAGCTCATCTGGCTCTCTGAGTGATGAAAACACACCTACTTCATCATGTGAAGCTGGACATTCAAACAATTAAAATCTTGATACAGATTGATTTACATAACTGTCCAGGAGCAACATCACTAATTAATGTAAATACAAACTAGCACTATGGCCACATTGTGTTGAGGTCATTGCGTAACAATTAGTTGTAACATTCTACATATTTTTCAAGTTCTTTATACAAATAAAAAGAAAAAAAATCAACAATTGCACCGTCAACTTTTCCACTCCAGGAAAGTCTATAGAGGACTTTGCGCTTTGTATTTTACTGACATTAACTATAAATGCTTTAAATGTATGACACTCTGTTCTTCAATAACTAAAACTGTGTAAAAAAAGGTGTAATTACTGAAATCACACCATGTTTTGTTGCTTATTTTCCTATAACAGCATGAACCATCATGTTCTATTCCTTACATATCTGTTATTTTGGTTCTAGGGTAAACTAGTCCTAAGGCAGGCAGTGACTGAATAGTGATGACAAACAGCAGTACTGTGACTGACAGAGGAAGTAAATACCCTTCCGAGTGAGGCAGAGTCCGAGTGGAGATGACACTCTTGAGGATCCATTACTATCTCATTCTGTCGGAATATGCGGTGATTTCGCAGATGTGACACCCATTCATCAAACTGATCCCGTGACTTTACCTACCAAAACAACGTTATAAGAAAGGGATAAAAGCCACTTTGTGTGTGCCATAAATATGGTGTTAAAGTGACAGTTTCATTGTGTGTGTATGCGTGTGTGGCTACCTTTAGATGGTAAATGCTGTCTTCTGCGTCCAGATCAATACACATGGTCTTTTTCTTGATGGACATGACAGAGAGACCAATGTCAATGCGGCCGCGCAGTTTCCCCTTCTTCAGCTTAACATAAACACAGACAGACAGAGAAGTGTTCAAAATATGGCTGCAAGCCAAGTCTCAAAAACATTTATTTAATCAATCCTTAGCTCCCCAGAACATTCTTTTTTTGTATCCACATCTAAAATATTTGTATTAACACAGTAAAAAAGTTGGCAGTAAAGATTTGTGCATATTTGACACAGGCAGGTAAATCCATTGCCAATTAGTAAAACACTGTATAATTATGGTTAGATTGTACTGGTACTATTTCACACTTCGACACTTGGTTAAAATAAAGACTTAATACCAGTGACAGAGGGAATAGTTTTTAGTTTTTAATTAAATGTAAACTATATTACAAAGGTTTGGGTTTGTATTTTAATGCAGACCAAGTGCCAGTTTTAATGAGTGAGTCGGAAGAAATCAGTGAGGCAAATGTTTTTAAGACTCATGTTCTACGTTCTTCATCATATGAGCACTTGTTCCTAAAGAGCTCCACACTTCCCTTCAGTAACAAACTGACACCGAACAGAAACACACCGCAGGATGTGAACCGCGGTGCCAAAGGTTCTTCCAATGTGTAGATATACTGTATCTTACACATAAATGTAATGGAAATTTATGTTGAATTACTTTGAATAGCAAGTAAAAAAACCAAACAGGTTTACTATACTGATGGTGATTCCTTGGGAAAAGGAAAAAAGACAATGTGAGACCGCTATTTGGTCATTTTGTTTAGTAGCTGACAGAGTTTACCTGATTAGCTTTAGGACTTATTATAAAGTTTATGAAAAAATGTGTGAAAATTCAGAATGCCAGCAATCACCATTGCAATCAGAAAACAGGAAGCAAGTATGAGTCTGCTTTTACGCGGTCATAATCCCGAGATCGTTCAGCTCGAAAACTAAAGCAGAGAGTGAGACTCAGTCCAGAAGCTGTAACTGTTAATTTAGACTTTTCAATGCTCATGAAAAAAACAAAACCTGTACATGTACGTGTTTGTGTGTGCGTGTGTGTTTGTATACTCACATCAGCTAATGTTTTGCCATACATTAGGATCCCCCTTTCCAAGAGAAAATATCTCTGCCAGAAAATAAATACAAAGCAAGTGTGATTAACAAAGCATTCTCTCAATCTAAACTTCTAGCCAAAATTTTTCCGATCAACACTTGTAACAGGAAGAGTTTCAGAATGAAAAACAGTATCATCATACAACCACCAACATAACTGAATAAACATGAAAGATGGCAGTGGTAGTAGTGGTATTTTTTAATTCTCTCATTGACCCATGCATTAATGATTAATGAACAATAATTTCTGCTCATCTCATCTGCGAAAATGGCCATAAATCATAGATAATGTACGCAGACTCCCGAGTAGTGCAGCTGTCTAAGGTTTAGCCCTATTGTTGAGTAATCCTAAGTTCAAATCATGATAGTGCCATATGTAGCTTTGTCTTTAGCTGCCCTATTACACTGCATGAGACCCTCCCTGGCTTTTATGACATAAGGAAGACCTGAGCACTGTCAGGTATTTCCCCCTCGTGTGCAGAGTGCCGGAGCTCCAGCTCCCTTTGACGGCTTAGAAAGCTTTTTGAATGGATTCTTCCTTCAGTGGCAATTTTTATGCCAGTTCCGTGCCTTCAGTGCCAGCCTGCTGGACCCCAACTGTTATTCCGGTTCACCGGCCAAGCTCGCCAGTGGGTGGAGCTTCTGGTTGCCACGGGAACCATAGGCCTTGGAAGCGTGGCTGAGTTCATAAGCCTCCTGAGAGTGATTTACAGGAAGGGCGACCTTAATTTTGATCTGGAAAGTTTTTTTGGGGAGGGCAAGGTTGTCAGCCGAACCCATTCGTCCGTTCTCTATCTACTATGAGGAGAGGAAGGTTGGAGACAAAGAGGAAAAGAAGACTCCAGCAGAGATCTAGCCTGAGGCCAACATGGCAGCCTCCCCTGCAGAGCTCCCTCCAGAAGCCAACATGGCGGCCTCCACAACCGGGTTCCAGCTGGAGGCCGACAAGGCAGCCTGCTCACCCAAGCTTGAACTGGAGGCCAAAAGGGTGGCCTCACATGCAGAGCTCCCTCCAGAGGCTCCAGCCAGAGGCCAACGTGGCGGCCTTACCTCCAGAGCTCCAGCCTGAAACCAATGAGGTGGTCTACCTTGCAGAGCTCAAGCCTGAGGCGGAGGGGGCGGCCTCCCACAGCAAGTTCACAGGCGGTGTGCCCTCCAAAGATCAGCTCATGCCTGAGGCTGACGACACAGCCTCCCAAGCCTGGTTTCCGCTTAATAACCCCAGCAAAGTCAAGTCAAGTCAATCAAGTGGCTTTTTTGTCATTTCAACCATATACAGCTATTTAATACACAGTTAAACAAAACAAGGAGCATGGTGCATGACCATGGTGCTATGTAAAACAACACAGAAGTATAAGAGACTACACATTACTACATAAAGTGCATGTGCAAACATACAAAATAGCACAAGACAGTACAATAACTACCAAAACAGGACAACAGGCACAGTAAGAGACAGTGCAGTGCCGACTAGTACACAGTTCTAGTATGAGACTGTCAGATATAACAGTACTGCAAAAGAATAAAAATATAATAAAATGTTGTGAATGTAAACATAACATACTACGACATAGTATTCAGCAGATAAGCTTATATGGATAAGCTATATATGGACATAGCAGTTATCTGCTTCCCGCCAGTATGCCCCACTGTCACTCTGCTTCCCGGAACCTCTAGAAGAAGCCCAGACGAGAGACAATGCCTTGGGACTTTGGGTCTTGTGTGGACATTTTGCCCAGAGGGGCAGGACCGCCGGGGGGAGTACTGGCAGGTGCTTCAGTAGAAGCGCCCTTTGGGGGGGACCTGTCAGGTATGCTGCCCATAGCGCGACAACACGCGCTTCTGGGTTGGCAGGACTTTGTTTATATTCAGGTGTGTTTTGTTTTGGTTCATGTCCTTTCTCCACCCAAGTCCTGTCACTGGCTGTCTCCCCATGTGTCGTCGTCCTTCTCACCTGTTCCTAATTTGGCCTATATTAAGTTTGTATATAGGAAGTAAAGTGAGTAGTTTAACCAATCACCAAGGAGTGGATTGCTTTCACACAAGGTATTGTCTACACCTGATTTAAAGTAAATTACCCACAGACCGCTGTTTTTGGGTGGATCACTGATTAGTTCCACCTGATTTTGTAAAATACCAGTGCAAATGGTCATACCTAGTGAGTGATAAAGGGCTATGTCTAACTTTAAAGAAAATTAAATAACAAAAAAGATAAGGGATTCACCTTGTGCCAGCCTTTCATTGGCCACTTCCTCTTCTTCAGCAGGAAGCCTTCTTGCATTCTTGGTTTCTGCACATTGCCCTTTGGCTCCTGTAGGCTTTCCATTATCTCCCAGCCACCTTTCTGAGAGAGACACAGCCAAAAGACGTGTTTACATTTATATCACTGGCACTGCCAAAGATGCCCAGGTTAAACGACTGAGGATTGAGGATTGCATTGTCAGTCAGCTCAAGTTTGGTGTGGGAAAGATTTTTTGTTGGAAACTGTTAAATATGTAGATTGTCAATGTGTCATATTTAGGACTATAAACCAAACCTCTGACACATTGAACTGTAGTTTCTGCTGTATAAATACCATATCCATAGAGTGCCAGTCTCTGTAAAGAAGAATAAATGTCCATCTTGCCTGTTGTGCATCTTGACTATTTTCATTTGATGGTGATTTATGTATGCGAGAGAGCTTGAGCGATGTCCTCTCTGTCACCAATGGCATGTTTTGCTCCTCCAAGTCCATATTTGTACGGTGGAGATTGCAGAAGAAAAGCTTCTACACACCCATAATCATAGCAAACAGTAGAAAGAGAGAGAAGAGACGGACAGTGATCCGATGTCATGCCAGCAGGTAATGTGCTCACAGGTGGCTCCTGTGAGTGTGTTTATGCGTGTGTGTGTGTGTGTGTGTGTGTGTGTGTGTGTGTGTGTGTGTTTATAGGAACTCCCATTTCAACCACACATATCTAACTGGCTACTTTAAACCCTACATTAAACTAGCACTGTTAATCGCTGGCGTGTACGCTGTATATGTTTATCTCTGCTTCTGAAGTCATCTGTATGTTCAGGTTTGTAATGTCTTTATTGATGGGGACAGTCAGGCAATTCCTCCACACTACTCAGAGTCATATTCAGGATGTGAATCATCATACCGAAATATGTGATGTGCTGTAAAGTCTCTCATACACACACACACACACACACACACACACACACACACACACACACACACAATTAACATATGCAAGATCCCCACAAATAAGAGTCTAACTCTGGTATAAACATGCTCATGCTTAAGCCTTTCACACACTGTAATGTTTGAACAGAACACACCGAATGTTCCCATTGCTATACAAAAAATGTGTGTTTATGCTGGCATGTGTAACTGAGTGTTTGACACAGTGAGTGAGAATGTAAAGTAAAAATATAGCCCTTTGAGTTCCGTGGGTCAAAGTCTCTTGCAAATTTCCTGCATCAAAGAATGTGTTGGACAAGGTGGACAAATGTCACCTGCTTTTACTGCAACATCTTTTCATTTGGCACATAATAAAAAAGATCATAATGTTCTCTCATAAAGGGAACTTTACAGCTATACAAGATAACAAGTGAACTGCAGAAAAAAAAATGAATTTCACAGAAAAAAAATCAAGAAAATCAACCTTAAGGAGATGCCAACACGCACACATGCACAAATGCTGACCCACAAGAGGTAATAGGTGTATGAGTTGATTATTTTACTGTGTGCTGGTGAATTTAAATAAAACGTAATGGTTGCTGAAGGACTTGTTATTGCCATGAGGTATGATAAATCACAAAATGTCAGGCAGTGTGTGTAATCTCAACTTATAGCACTCGGTTATGGAATAGCGCTGTTACCATGTAACTAAACACCCCTCAGTGATATTCATTGTACTACAGTGCATGGGTGAGTGTGGGATTTCAGAAACTGGATCATGCAAACACAAAACAGTTTTACATACAAGAATTTCTTAGAAACCAATTTTTGAAAAAGAAAAGACAAAAAGAAGTGCAATTGCACTATTTGACTATGTAGTACACAGTTATAGAAGGGATTTATTTATAATCGCACTATCCGGTGTCACCGGTGTCCCTTCTGAGTCTGGTTCCTCTCAAGGTTTCTTCCTCGTCTCAGGGAGTTTTTCCCTTACCATCGTCGCCTCTGGCTCACTCATTAGGGATAAATTCATACATTTAAAAATACATATAAATATATAAATACATATATTTATATGTATTTATTTCTGTAAAGCTGCTATGTGACAATGTCCATTGTTAAAAGCGCTATACACATAAAATTGAATGGAACTGAAGTGCGAATACAGTGCACAAGCCAAAAGTGTTCATGCTTGGAGTTCTCACTGATATTCTTCCACTAAATAAACATGTGGAAGTGAATTCAGGTATGGCCTGAACTCGTTATTACATAACAACTCCTGTGTGAAAGCACATTCAATGTCCAGCTTATATAACTGAAGTCAATCGTTAATAAAAGCTTAAAGGAAGTTCCACTGTGAACAAGACTTTGTTCATTTGTATCTTTTATCTATAGCAACTTACAAATGAGGCAGAATTACAATCCAAACCCAAATCTCATCAGGTGAGAGGTAATGATACGACTCACTGCCCCAACAGTGGCTCACTGCCATCCCTGGTCAAATTCACAAGCATCCAGCTGCTGGAAGAGGACTTTAACCGCTCAGCTACCAGTGATTTATGACAGCTGAGTTTGTGTCCCTAAATGTACAATCACAAGAAACTGGATAACCGCAAGTGCAGTATAACTGCAGTTACCATAAACATTGTGAGGAGACATGTACATATTAAAGTCTGACAAAGTTTATTGTCCTATTCTGTGGCAGCCAGTTAGATACCTAAAATTACAATCAAACAATTATTATTATTCTTTTTTTATTATGCCACTGCTCAGACTGCACATAAGTACTTTAACAGTTGCTTTAAGAAGAAACTGCTGGGCCATTCAGCTCATCCATGTTACAATTTTCCAGCTAATAAAATCAGAAGAAACAGGATATATTTTGACAGAAATGATGAATTGAGGTGAAATTAGGGCTCCCAGTTCCCTGACGCAGTATACACACCTAGGCTACAGCATTGAGTGATATGTAGGGAAAGATTCTGCTTATCTGTTACGGCTTCCAAAATTCCAATCAAATGCAACTCAAAAACACAGAAAAAACATTAAATGTTACATAGAAATGTTCCCCTATAAACCACGCATACCTGTCAGGATCGAACCCCAGACCCCAGAGCTGTGAGGCACAGAAAATCACACTGATCAATAATCCTGTCAGAAACACTTTTCTGTGGATCAGTGATGTCTAAGAGGAATGGCATGAATTATGCAAGAAAACACATCAGTCAAAGTCAGACAACAGTTAGTCACTTACTGGACTTTGTGTTAAATGGGCCACAACAGCTCAGGGATATGCTAAATGCCAAAGTTGTTAGTGGAGGTAGAGTAACTCCAGTGGTCACAGGAGCAGCAGACCCAGACTGTTGAGTCCAAAAGGTGTCCAGTCATAAAAATCCAGGTTCCCTTTGTATCATGCTGATGGAAAAATTTGATTTGAACCAAGCAATATTAGTCAGTGGGACATCATGGCTGGTGTCAATAGTACAAACCAGTGTGATGGTGTGGGGAAGGTTCTTCTAGCACACTTTAGAGCCTGTCACCTAATGTAGAATGTCTGCGTATCTTAACATTGTTGTTAACCCCTTCATGGCTGCAGTTTATTCACACTCAGATGAAAACTTCCACACTGTAATCTAACATGCTACAAGACATTAAACAGTTCTTGGAACAGGATGAGATAAAACTCGCAGATAAAACTGTGAAAGCCATCCAATCTGTAGCAACTGTGTAAAACAATTATTTCCACATGGTACAACATTCCTGCACACATCCGGCGTCTTGTAGGTGACATCCTGTGGCTTGTCTAAATGTGACTCCCAGTTCAAAATATTAGCACAGAAAATCCGTCTTTGATATTTCTAATATTAATTTGTAAATTAAATGAATGAAACAGAAGGGGTTACCCCTGGGTTACATGTTCCAGCCGCTGCTCTTCTGTCCATGATGGACTGAGGACTCGGCGGGCTAAACTGCATGATCCAGTACCACGGAAGACAGACACGTTTCAGAGAAACAATGGATGCTACAGTACCTGAAGAGAGTTCTTCTTGTGCCTCACTGAAGACCTTCTAGACGGCAGGTAAAGCCTCAAAAACATTCAGTTATTCGATCCCAAGAATGAACTTTTTTTTCGTATCCAGATCTAAATTATTTCTTTTAGCATGGTAAAAAAAAAAGATATGGAGTAAAGATTTGTGCACATTTTTCTAAAACTGTAAGGTTTAACTCATAGAGTCATAGTGCAATATCACAGGACACCCATGAAGAAAGATCCGATCAGAGCTCACTGTAGTAACGCAACATCACGTGGTACTGCAAATGATGCTTTTCTAATCACTATAATTTGCAGGAAATGCAGAAACGAACAAACCCTGTAAGTGTGTAGCCTGCATGCAACTATACACCCTATCGTGTAACGCACATATAATAACCATAAGAGTGTTAAAGTAAGCCGAGCTCATGTCAGAGTTGACACAGGCAGGGCATTTGTATTTGTCTATTATGCCAAAACCTTGTGAGCTGCTGAACAGTTTTTAATTGTTCAAAACAATGACAATAAAAATCTATTCTATTCCATTCTAGCACTCAGTTAAACTGTATAGTTACAGTTAGATCGTGTTTAATGTACGGTACGATTTCACACTTTGACAGTTCGTTAATATAATGACATAAGAGTGACAGAGGGAATATATTTTAACCGAATGTAATCATCACAAAAGGTTTTTATACAGACTCTGCAGGGCTTTCTCTGTGAGCTTCTGTAAAGATGTATAATATCTGCCCAAAGTGACATGGCTGATAGAATGGGCCTCAGCGACAGATGTTATGGACTTTCTACGACTGTCCGCAGGCTCGTGTCTGTCTGTCTGTCGGGCTTTATACTGCCTGGGCATGCGCAAATATCAGCACAGATTACCTTAATGTCCATCCATTCTACTACATACTACACTACACAACACTACACTACACTATACTACACTACACTACACTTTATACTGCCTGGGCATGCGCAAATATCAGCAGAGATTACCTTAATGTCCATCCATTCT
>CM075002.1:12160873-12184657 GCA_037576825.1 Pangasius krempfi | reverse complement strand
GTCATTGACTGCAAAGGATTTTCATCCAAGTATTAAAATTATGGTTATATTTACAATTACATCACTTTGTCCAAATAGTGTCTGTAATTCCTAAATGGTAAATGCCATATTTTTGTGGAGCCTCTTAAAATAAAGCTGAAAGTCTGCACTTCAGTCACATCTTGATCGTTTTATTTCAGCTCCATTGTGGTGGTGTATAAAGGCAAAATCACAAAAACTCTGTCATTGTCCAAATACTTGGGCCAATGAAATAATTGTTTCGAAAGGTAAGGGTATGATTTAAAAGACAAAATGAGAAAACTCCACCTGATGAGATCATTACTTTTAGAATTGTATAGAAGCTTGGGCCATGACCATGTAAAGCAGGTGTTCTGCAGACATCTCGGCTTTGTTGGTTGATTGAATAAAGTCTGTTGATTTTTGGCATCCTGAACCCCTTGTCTTTGGAAGTTTTTGAAGTTTTCTTATTCTGAATTGAAGAGTTTTCGCCATGACATAATTTTTTGGCATAGTCGGCAAGATTGAACAGGAGCCAGAAGGCTGACAGACGGCGGACTGCACAAACCTGCCGGTCAATGAAAGTAAGCATTTTTGCTTTTAGTTTAAATTGTTTGTGTGGTTTGCTGTAGGTCGGCATGGGCAGTAAGAACACTCGTAGGCCTCACCAAATTAAAGAACCAAATTAAGCAAGGGGTTTTTGATCTCAAAAAGATGTAAACTGCTTACAGAATATATTGCTGTTATGTGGGCCTTGATGGATCACAGTGATATATAAGTAAGGTAAAGAGTATAGAGTTATAGAGTAAAAGAGTAAAGAGATAAAGAGTACAGAGCAAAGAGATAAGAGAGCAAGAGAAGAGAGTGCTCAAAATCCGGATGCCGCTTCTCATGTGTGGCTTGGTGCGTAACATAGTGAGCCTGCATATTGCTGTACTAGTGGACTGGAACTAGGCAGAGTTTAGCGGTTGGCACTGCATCAAAACCGTGAACTTGTGTGCTGCTTTGCTAGAGGAAGAGGTCTAGGCAGAGCTTAGTGATTGGCACTGCACTCAGAGGAGGTCTGTACGGGCAGGTCATGCAAGAGCCGTGTACACTCAAGAGGAGTGTAGAAAATAGGGGTATATGTCTTGTATGTTGTGTGAGTTTTGTATGTTATGACAGTCGTATTTGATCTAAGTCTCACATATTTTATTTTTCAGTTCCACATTATTGGGATCATATTACCTTGAGGTCACAAGGGTTAATGCATTTTAGGTTAGCGTACACTTCAAGACCTACAGTGTAAGAATTTTCTCCATTCACAGGCAGGATATTGAGAAAGGCGATTCTTTTCTTTTTAGAAGCATATTGAATTAAGAGTTAAAGAAGTGGATGGCTGAGAGATTAAATCAATTGCTTCATGAGACAAAGGGAATTTTGCACTCAGTTTTGGAGGGAACCATTTTATGTAGATCTTTCAGGTGTTACTGGCAAAGTCATAAGTGAAGCAAGCATTGAGATAGCTTCAGCATTGAGGAGAGTGTATTGGATGAACAAAAAAAGAACAGGTGAAGGGGACATTATAGAGAACAGAGAATTTACTACCTTGAGAGGGCTAATAGTAACTATTATATCCAATTGGTGTGAATACAGGGTATCATTCAGACCAGCAGTAGGGGCCTCAAGAATGTGAGGAAATTAAAAACAGTAAGTTCTGTGTTAGTTCTTTTCTTTAAACTGAATGAATCCTCAAGAAGAAAATAGGGAGCAGAGGATAGTGTGTATACTACAAAAAGTGAAGGGAATTAGAACACATTTTTGGAAAGAGAATTGATATGAGGATTTATTAGGAAGAAGCTATCCTTTGACTGAAGAGAAGAAAAACTCACTGTTAAGAAGTATAACACAGTTTAGAAATCTAGAGGAAGTAAGTGAGGAGTGGCCTTACGTAGATTGGGAAGGAATAGTGGGAAGAAACTGGAAGGCATCTATCTTAGGTGACACTTTAGAAGAGCTAGCAGAGTCAAATCAGTTACATTGGGTAATCATACTATTGCCTGTAAATATTAAACTACAAGGCTTTAAGAGAGGCAAAGGAGTAACTGGGAGACAGTTGAATAACCCTGAAATTGAGGTGTCAGTGGTATTAAGATAGAGGTGGGTGATAGAGGGCACTATGTACCCAGGGCAACGCAAGATCACGATGGGCTGATTACTCGCCTCCCTAACATCCATGAAGGAGCTGGGAAGTGGATTAAGGTGTTTGAAGAAGAGGCAATGGGCAAGTTGTTGGCAATTGGAGACATCAAAGCACTCCTTGCCAAACTTTTAGGAGGATCAAGAATGAAAGAGATCCTCACAGCTGCTAACCTACAAAGAGCAGTGAATTCTCCAGCAATGGATGGAACTTAATTTGATCAATATTGTCCATGCCTACAAACACTGAGGGCAGAGTATCCATCTCGTATAGACCCTAAGTCTCTGAAAGGGGAACAACTGGGATTAACAGAAAATCCCACCACCTATGTGCAAAGGCAACTAAAAAGATGGAGACAAGAACTGGAAAGGGATCCAGAGGCTAAACTAGAAGATGTGGTTGGCCTACATTCTAAACCACACAAGGAATTCTGTGACCATGTGATGAACAATAGCTTAAGAATCAAGAAAGAGAACTGCAAAGAAAGCTGGCACAACTACAGCTTGAAGAGCTGATAAATAAAAACAAGAAAAACGTCCAAGCACCAGTGAAAGACAAAGACAAAGATCAAGTGGAGGAAGTTTCATCAGCAGTGATGGCTCCTCTGAATGCACCACAACCTCCAACACCTGCTGTTCAGCAAAGTGTGCCAGCTGCGCCAGCTACTCCTGTAGTTCCACAACATCCTACGGTACTGATTATTAATGTCTACCAGCAGCCAAATAACATGAACTGGCAAAGAAGGCCACCACCAAGAGGGCAAAGAGGAAGAGGAGGACCCACTTTTGGTCCTTGAGGAGTATGCTGGGGATGTGGACAACCTGGACATAACAGGTGTGATTGCCCCACCAATCCATGGCAACAGCAACCTGGTGGTGAAGCGGATGGTTGAGTCCAGCTCTATCGACAATCTCCAAAAGGCCCAGCAAACCTGTGGGGTGGGTCTAATCAAGGGAACTAGGGGTGCCCAGAGAATCCTACTGGGGAGGGTCAGCTTCCAATTCTAATAACTGATGCAGATCAAGAACCAATGCTGCAGGTTAAAATAGAGGGCAAAGTAACACCCATTATGGTAGACACTGGAGCCACTTACACATATGTAAATCCAAATTATGCCTCTCACCTCCCCATGTCTGGAAAATTTGCAAAGACAGTAGGATTCTTGGGACAAATGCAGTTAATTCCAACGATGGCTGTAGTTAGTCTGCAGGCTAAAAAATAAAAAGGTGACATTGCCTATTTTAGTATCAGAACAAACTCCTGTTAATTTGTTGGGAAGGGATGCATTGTGTAAACTTGGACTTCAAATCTGGTGTTCTCCAGAAGGAGTTTATGTAGATGTAGCAGGGGTAAAAACCCAAATGCTACTTTCTGAGACAAAAACTAATGTGTATTGGCTAGGACATATAAGTAATGAAGTAAACAAGTAATTGTTAAATGGGGAAAGTTTATTGAAGCACAGATCCCAGGTGCAAAAATGCCTAAGTCTGAGTATCATTGTACAATGTTATATGATACAAAGATACAAAGGGTCAGAAAGTTCCCTTGGTGTCTAGATGCACAATTATAGGGAAACAGGGAGCTGCTATGCAAATAGATCCTTGTGATGATTGCATTGATGATGGGTTTTTTTTGACAAGTGGTTCCAGGTTCCTCATTCTGTTCCACATGTGACTCTTTATGTGGGAAAGGGCTGGGAGTCAAAAGACTTAGGCCCAATGATGGTAAAAGCAGAAAAGAGTAAATGGAATGTTACAGAACATTTTCAGTTTTTTTTCAACAGATAAGTCATATATTAAGATTTTGTGTACTACTCTCAAAATCTTGTACTAGGCCTTGACTGGCTCCCAGATGAGTGAGGACAGTAAGAGACTGGTCAACCCTATGTATCAAGAGACTGTGCATGAGATGTTGAATGACACTGTAGAAGAGATGACGAGGGATGCATTGTTAAAGACAGTGTGAGATAATAATTGGTACAAGTGGGCAGAATATACTGCCGGTAGTTTGAATAAACTACTGAGTGGTAGTTCTACACTGAGTGGTAGCTCAATGGTTAAGAAATTGGACTACTGAGTGGAAGGTCATGAGTTCAATCCTAACACCACCAAGCTGCCGTAGGCAGTGTTGTGAGAAGAATTGCCATAGAACAGATTGCTCGTACTGTCCAGCTGAGTGTTTAACGTATTTAGGCAACCTGCTTTATGTTCAGATTCATAAGACAGATGCATGGAAAGGGTGGTGCCCGCAATTGGATGTTAGAATAGAAGCAAAACGTAGAGAGACACCACAGCCGTATGAAATAGATTACACCTTAGAGTATGAATGCTTTAACAAATCATATGGGCAACATGATATGGGTGAATTCCAAGGTAACTGTGCTGTAATATGGCACTTCAATGCCCGCCTTTTTGGAGGTACAGAATATATCCAGTGGTACGGAGGTCATGCACTAGCTACAGTAACCACCAGTATGACAGTAGTACTAGCCTCGACTCACTTAGATGACACATGCATATATCAAACTCTGACACTGCCAGTGATGTTTCCTCTCCTTGAGCAGTCTCAAGCGGTGGCAGATCATTTTTGGCTCTGTGCAGGGAAACACTTTGGGGAAAGAATGACTTTACCTAAAAATTGGAAGGGAATCTTGGCTTCTTGGGTTTATTGGTTGATTCAATAAAGTCTATTGATTTTTGCCATCCTGAACCCCTTGTCTTTGGAAGTCTTTTTTCTTATTATGAATTGAAGAGTTTTTGCCACTACAGGGCCAAAATGAAAAGGGAAATGCAAATCATTACTGCGCCTCCTGCTGGACATTTACTTTTCATTTCCCACTTTGCCTTTTCATTTTCAAGTTCCCCCAATAAGCTAAATAGCCATGGGCATGACTAAGACTAGGTCATGCCTATTCAAGTTTCTACTCTGAATGCCAAGGTAAACAGTGTGGAGGAAGGAAGTGCAGCATACAGCAGCATGCAAGAAATGGCTAGGGAGTTCATGGATTTAGCAGATTGCCCAGATGTGCATTATTTATAGTTCTAGATTGCATTAATGCATATTGGATACGTTGTCTGTTAAATTTTTATTACACTGATAAAGGAGGTTTTTTAATGTAATGAAGTTGGTGTTTGATGCTGTCTAATAGTGACAATTGTGTGGTAGAGAAAGTTTAATAATGTGCACACACTTAATTATAGGCATATTTCTGGTGCACTGGGTCAAATATTAAAAAATGTATACCATATTACAGGCTCTACTATTTAATATTCTATAGTTTATAGCTGTAATTTGCACAATTTATTTTGTGGCAAAAGTTTCAAATAAAATATTAAAATCCACAAGCAAAATATTAATTATCAAAATGTAAAAAATAGTATTTTGTCAGCTTTTTAATGCAACTACAATACAGTTTCCCTGCTGCTGAGCACTCGCCTCTCTTCATTCAGCCATGTCAGAGGCAGCTCCACCATTATTTGAGTGGAGCATTATTTCACCTCCCACTCCACAATCAGTTGACCAACAGAGATGTAATATGAACTCACCAATGTACAACTTAGCCAATACTACTGCTTTTTATAGTGATATGAATGGTATTGGTTAATGGTATTAGCAGGAAAGAAGGAAATGAATTTTCTTCAAAAATGCACATACAGTCAGGTCCATAAATATTTGGACACTGACAAAATTATTGTTATTTTAGCTGTCTACCGAAGTATATTGGATTTGAAATTAAATAATGACCTCAAAGTGCACTTTGCACTTTAATTTAAGGGTATTTACATCCACATTCAGTGAGCGGTGTAGGGATTACATCACTTTTTATATGTGGTCTTTTTAAGGGACCAAAAATAATCAGAGGAACTAGCATCATTTTAAATTAAATTGTCATTTTTAGTACTTGGTTACAAATCCTTTGTAAATGACTGCCTGAAGTCTGGAACCCACAGACATCACCAGATGCAGGATTTCTTCCCTGGTGATGATCTGCCAGGTCTTTACTGCAGCTGTATTCACTTCCTGCTTCTTCTTGGGGCGTTTGGTCTTCAGTTTTACTTTCAGCAAGTGACATGCAGCTCAGCTGGTTTCAGGTGATTGACTTGGCCATTGCAGAACATTCCACTACTTTTCCTTGAAAAATTTTTGAGGTGCTTCAGGCCATTGTCTCTCTGTACTGTTTTCCCCACACGATTCAATTACATCCTATTTGGATGTAAATACCTGCAAGTGAAAGCTGAAAGTCTGTGCTTTCAGCTTGTATTCATTATTTAATTTCAACTGCATTATACTGTGCTAGACAGTGAAAATAATAACTTTTTTAATGTTTATGTGTTAAAAATCTGGGGCAGCACATACGTATATAACTGGATTTGCAACATATTGGTGCATATAAAGGGATTTAATCTCTAGGTAACTTCAAAATCGGACTGAATTACTGTCTTTTGAATTAGGTGAAAACTGCAATTTCACACTGAAATTGGTGTGTAATGAGTGGTTAAAACTGCCATAAATATTTCTGAGATACTTGGCACATTTTGTAAATATTTGTTTGCATTAGCTTCCATTTTTAATGCAGATGGATTTTTTTCCCTTTGTAAATGGCATAAAGGGGTGCTCAGTGAGTGATTAAATCTGCCCAACATTAAACACTTGCTTGACAATACATGCCTTCAAAAATCTGAATTTGGCAAGTTGTCATGAAGCAATAAAGGTTCCAGGCTCATTATTTGATGCAGTCAGAGGAGTACATGACTCTGCTCCCTTTACATGGTGTGTAGTTTGGAGGGCCTTCTTCTGAAGGATATGAAAGAAAGTAGTTAGCAACTGCATTTACATAGAGTCATTTGGTGCTTGCTTACTTAGCATTTATGGGTTAAAAGTCTTGTTCAAAGCCACAGCAGTGGGTCTCTGGTCTCTGCAGGTAACAGACATAAACATTTATGTCATATAGAGTCATATAAATGCAGTGTGTGTGTATATATATATATATATATATATATATATATATATATTACACTGTACATATATTTTATATATTTATATATTTTCCATAAAGCTGCAAAACTGAAGACTGTAACAAATATTACACTATTCTGAGAGACATCTCTATGTAGAAACACTTGGCGGTCAGTTTTACTACTTGTGAGGAATACAGCATTTGTTGTCATTTGCTTTGGGGTAAACGTATAGAAAATTGGAATTAAATGCAGGAAGAAAGTTAATTGTTTCATTCATTCATCTTCAGTAATTTATTTTCCATTCTGTCACGTTGTGGTGTGTTAAGAATGGTCCTTACACATGTATGAAATTGTGAAATTTGAGCAGCAGTCTAAGCTGAACATTTCTTTCTTGAAAAACAAACACACATCAACAACTATCTCCATGGTTACAGAAGAGTGTACCAAGTGAGCAGAAAGCATCTCATCCGAAAGATGACATTTCAATGTCATTAAACTGTTTGATTTGATGTTATGTATGTAATTGCATGTCTGTGTATGTTATTCAGTCCAATTTATGTGAGGACTACTTCACCTGTCTCAAACAAATGCACAATCAAATCAATTAACTGATTCCCTCCAGTAGTAAAAACCTTATGAGTCAGTGAGTCAGACAGGATCAAGTAGGATGGGGGAGAGACAGAGATTCGATTGAGCATAATTGCACTCCTATGGTTACTCCTGTTATTTGTGGACAGGAATAACAGTGCTTTGCTCTCACCATGATGTAGTGTTTGACAGTTGATTCGGAGGCTGTTAGAATGGCACAAACCGGTGCTCACTGAGTGAATAAATCTGCCCAGCATTAAACACTTGCTTGACAGTACATGTCTTCAAAAAGCTTTGAATTTGGCAAATTGTCATGAAGGCATCCAAGCAATAAACGTTCCAGGCTCATTGTACATAACTTGTATTTTTATCTTCTCCATTGGTCTTTGGAGTGTGTTTTAATGGATACTCAGTTAACTTCATTATTTAACACGATGCACATACTGTAAGCGAAAATTAGCATTCTGCTAAAACTAAATTTGTATAGCGGTTTGAAGGGACGTGATCTTACAAGAGTCTTTATAATCGACACTCATTGCGATGCATCTCTGTATATGACTTAATATGTCAAAAATCGGTTACATTTATCAGAAATGAAGTTCTTGTGTTTTAGTCAGTGTCAGTGCCAACTTGCCACCACATTTATTTTAGATCATTTTTTCCATATATATGAAAGACAAATGAACAAATCCCATTCCCTCTACAGTAAATCAATTTCAAAAGGAAAATAGAAAATTCCATTTGAGTCAATTATAATAATCTACAGTTGAGCCTAAAGGTTTTCGTATACATAGGCAAAAGATATTCAAATTACAACTCCACAGATTTCATGTTGCCATACTTATCCCCATGCTACACAGTTGGGTGTTCTTTGGATAAAAAGCGTTTTCCCTTTTTTCCTCCAAACGCAGCACTGATGAACAGTGGCTAAACAGTCCAATTACAGATGAAATTTCAGCATTGGGTCCAATACACTTTAAGATATTTGAGTGTCACACATCCTACGTATGACAATTTGAGGACATTTACATTTACATTTATGGCATTTGGTAGATGCTCTTATCCAGAGCGACATACAATAGTGCTTTGAAGTCTATCAAAAACGCATTCTGATATTGGCTCACTAGGTCACAAACTAGGAATACCATCAGTCCAAAACTCTGTTGGGGAATTTTTATTTATTTATTTTTAATTAACTTCATTTAACTAACACACTTGGATGGCCAATTTTAATGAAGACACTTAGATGGTCTGTTAGTTTTGG
Organism: Pangasius krempfi; assembly: GCA_037576825.1. NCBI lineage: Eukaryota > Metazoa > Chordata > Actinopteri > Siluriformes > Pangasiidae > Pangasius > Pangasius krempfi. The sequence goes on along the minus strand of CM075002.1, from coordinate 12,175,671 downwards.
CAGTGAAGTAATCAAACAAGCCTTATTCTTTTCCAATTCTTATTTTGGCAAAGACACATGACACAATAATGCCTCTATAAAAATTTAAAGGTAAAGGTATATACAGAGCAGTTTATATTACCTTCACAGAATTGACTTGATTTTACAATTATGAAATGAAAGCATCACTATTATTATCACCACCATTCTATGAAATTTCACCCCACCACCTCGTGAGTTTTGAATATAATGGATTTGGTACACAGTCATTTTCTTTTTGTAGTGTAAAAGTAAATGGTATTTCTTATATACACTGATTGGTTTGAAAGACTAAGGGTATTGCTGTAAGGTTGCTTGTTTGCTTCTCTGTTGAAAGTGAAATTGCCTGTCACTGTCTCACTTTGCAATCCCTTGAAGAAAATCTAAATAAAACAGAAAGTGTGTCAAATGACAAACTTTTTTTAAGAACTTAGCCCAGTGCTGTGAGGGTTGTTCATTCTCTTTAGAGAACTTATATTGATTTGCACTGGATGAGACGATGATGGGGAGGGATGATGAAGCATGCCATGCTGGTGGTTTTGTTTATTCAACATGAACAAATGGAGCATGTTGCACCAAAAAGCAAGTTGATCAATGTCTCCCTGATTAGAATCAAACATTATATATCTGTATTGCACTTCAGACATTTCTAGCATAACCTATTAATTATTCCCCTCTCCCAAACACAGCACAGATAGCAATGTGAACACACACAGCACAGTGAACGTAGTCATATGACAATTGAAAGCACACACATTCGACCGAAAAATCGCACAGACACTAACCCGAGCTCAGGATTGAAGCCAGGAGCCGTGAGCCGAGACATTTTGTGGGGACTGTTCCATTACACATTCCTAGTCAGGGAATATTTTAGTACAATGAATCATGACAATGCTAGTTAGATGGCTAACCTGATAGGATATCTGAGAAAACCTTAACTCATAGAGTGTAATTATAAAACTACTATAAAGACACACGTACTCTATCTGTCCGATTGAAAGACACCTGTGTGGGGTCTGACGACAGAACCTCTGCAGTGCAGTGGGCCAGGAAGCTCATAATCCAACTGACAGCTGCTACTGGAGAGAAATAAGCATAGCAAAGAGACAAACATGAACAAGGACATGAAATTCTCTCTGAATGTTTATTTTATGGCATAGGAGGTGGCGGTGTCCTGGACTCTTGTAATTGTTTCACATGTTCTACCTGTGTGGATGAGGATGATCTTCTGTGTACTCTAGTTTGTGCGTGTGTGTGTATTTGTGTGTGTGCTTGTGTCTGTGGTGACCTTTAATGGTTTGGTGAACCACTGAATGTGTATTCCTGCTTCCTGGGGCTCAACTGTGCCCCTGACCAGGAATAAGCGGCTAGTGTAGATACATTAATGTTTCAAGAGCTATGCTTACAGTAAAAAGAAGGTCATCTTTCACAGACTTTTTACTAAAATAGGAAGAATACTTCATTGGTGCTTGAAACACTGTGTGCTTGGCTTAATTTCTCCAATAAACATGGTGAGTCATTAAAAAAAAACTTTACTCTATACACATTACATTATTCTTGTTTTGGCCCAACACTAACAAGTTTAAAGCACAAAGCGAGTTAAGTTTGAGTGAATTTATGTACAATTAGGTCCGGAAGTATTTGGACAATGACCGAGTTTTTGTGATTTTGCCTTTATACACCACCACAATGGAGTTAAAATAAAACATTGGCATTTACCATTTAGGAATTACAGCCATTGTAAGCTAAGTACCTCCATTTTCAGGTTGAGAGGGCAGTCAGGACTGTTCCTTATCTAGCACTAATGGTATATCATGCCTACTCTATGCAAATAGATCCAGTGAGTCTGAATTTCTCCATGGTTGAATGATCGACACATTTCTTCCTGCTATTCCATGCCAGCTAAAGCCTGTGATAGGGAGCTACACTGTTGTTACAATCAGTTGTGAAAGTATGTCGTACTGTGTTTATATGTACAGTCAGGTCCGGAAGTATGTGGACAGTGACAGAGGTTTGTGATTTTGCCTTTATACACCACCACGGTGGATTTGAAATAAAACAAGATGTGATCGAAGTGTAGACTTTCCGCTTTATTTTAAGAGATTCCACAAAAATATGGCATTCACCATTTAGGAACTACAGCCATATATTACTGTATATTAAGTGAATCTCAGGCTTTTTTATCCACAGTTTCCTCTGTGTCAGGACTTACTGGTCATCTTTAATAAAATTTCCCTGTTTGGTATTTGTTTTCATGACTACATGACATCTGTGTCCCATCTGTGAACTAGAGTCGAGGTATCTTTGCTGATTATACTCTATCAGTGTAACACAGCAATTTTTTATTCAGTGTAGTCTACAGTAAATAAAATCTCCAGGGCAATTCTGACTTGGTAATTGCCAGTCCAGAAAAAATCACTTTTTGGTGCTTGCGTTAAGAGTGTGTTTGGGTTTATTGTTCTGCTCTGTAATTCAGTGGGTTTCAGGGGAATTTGGTTAGATCTGAACAAGTTCAGAACAGGGAAATTTTATTTAAGATGACCAGTTACTCCTGACACAGAGGAGACTGAGATTCACTTAATATACATAAATTCACTCAAACCTAAGTAGCTTTGTGCTTTAAACTTGTTAGTGTAGGGCCTAATCAAGAATAATCTAGTGTGTATAGAGTAAAGTTTTTTTTATGACTCTCCATGCTTATCTCATCTGCAAATAAAGAGCTCACTGACTCACTGACGGCAGTTACACATCCAAAAAACACTTTCCCAAACCCATGACACCACCTTCATCCTGGTTCACAGAAGAGGTATTACGCTTTGGAGTTCTGAGTATTTTTATTTATTTTTTTAACTTTGTTTCTTTAAGCACAGGCATATTAGTCTCATAATTTACAGATTATTATATATACTTTAGGTCTTATTATATATACTTTATATATACTTACCACTGCTGTTCTTGTAGGTAAATATGAGTGTTTTTTTTTTTTTTTTTTAACTGTTGTATGACATGCAATAAAGCTTTCAATATGCAATTCAGACTTTTTGTTATAACTGAAAGTATTTTTATATAATTGACTGTGATGTTCTATGGTGCTTAAGATGGTTTACTATTTCTAAACTGACTATTTCTAAAATACATCTGCTGAAAAAAGGCTGCCGTGGCTAAACAAAATTAATATAATTTGTTTCTGTATACCTGAATCTATGTATGCTAGACAGGATTCTCGACTCATATGGTTTTAAACAATCCTTTTTTCTTCCATTCACCATGTTAACGTCTCCAAGAGTAAACCGGAGCTGCGTCGAAGCTTATTCTTTACAATAAAGCTTTACAATAAAACTACAGAAGGCTGCTCTTTAGTCTATTTGACTACATAAAATGTTTGAAACTATTCTAATCCATGTAGAAACCACTTCTGGTTTGTCACACCGTCGTAAACGACAATGACGACCGACCACTCAGTCGGTGAGTGACGTGTGCGCGCGCGTACCGATGGAGCGCGTCCTCGTCCTTGCACGCGCCACGCTACTATATAAACCCAACACAAGCACCATCAGCCCCCCGAGACACGACTCCCAGCTTCCCAGCTTTCCAGCTTCCCAGCGCTGAGCTCTACAGCCAGGAGCGGAAGAACGGGACAAGACAACCAGAACATCAACTAACTGTAAGTAACCGGATCAAACATTTAACAGGAGCAAATCTGTAAGAATGTTATATATATATATATATATATATATATATATATATATATATATATAAATAATATATACAGGTCTGTAAAGGAAAACCAGAAGCACTTTTTGCTTGATGAAAGACCTTTTCCCCCAAAAACATCATGTTTCAGTGAAAACGTTGTGCACTTCACTGCACTTTTTTGCCGTACACTCATCTACAGATATCGTCAGGGTCTAATTTTAATTTAATTTTAAATGTTTTCATTTTCATTTGAATACAGCTCACGCTTTGGCATTTTCTTCTTGCAATCCCTTCAAAAAATTCTATTAAACTTTCACGCGAAATTGTTTTTGTTGTGTTTCTTCTAAGGCTGTTTACTGAGTTATTTCTAGCCGGATACCGAATGTTCTTTTTGATTTTGATTTTTCAGTTACTCTGACAGCTGTGTGTTTGTCGTTATGGTTTGACTTTAGATGCGTCCTCGTGCAAACGTGTGTGTGGGCTGGGCCGCGTGCATCCTGCTTGTTGTGTGTTTGAGCGCGATGGCGGAAGGATATCCAACAAAGCCGGAGAACCCAGGAGAGGACGCACCTGTGGAGGAACTAGCCAAGTATTACTCCGCGTTGAGACACTACATCAACCTCATCACGAGGCAGAGGTGAGCTGTGCAGATGTGACATCTCAAGGACAGGGGATTGTCTTTCCCTGACTTATGGCCTGGGAAAAGGCTGGAAAAAGTCTAGTGTTGAGAAACAACAAGTCCAGCTTGAGAAACAAGTCGTTCTGAAAAATTTAACATACAATATAGATGTTTAATATAGTCCTATAAACTAGCCTAATGCACAATGTTTCCAGAAACACACACACAATATGCATACTTTTCTCTGGAAACTTTGGAACGTGCAAGTCTTGTCTCCAGTGCTAGCACAGTGTTTTGTGTCTATTCGGACTATGAATCAAAAACATCCTCCTACATCCTTCTTCAAATGGTGTAATTTGAAGGACTATAATCTACTGGATGAATTGCTGCCACTGTACTATGACTTACAGTGCAGGATAACCAACAGTGATAAAATTTTTATTGAACTTGGAGGAAGCTATGGAAAAGAAATTCTTTGCATAAGTGCTACTTGCTTCTGTAAAAATTAGGCTGCTTGTCTTTCCAAATGTACTCTTCAAAGACTGGTATTAATCCATGAAGAATATGCCACTGATTGTCTAATTAAGAGCCTTCCACTCACTGCCTTACAGATTAGGTTCTGTCTGACGCAGTTCTTTCACAGCGCAAAGATGTGCCAGCTGTGAAATAAAGCTGCAGCGGATTTATTTTAATTAGTTTCCTTGACAGAAGAAAAAAATACTGGTATTTGATTATGAAAGTTACTTAAGTTTTTTTCAGCCTTCAGAAAACAGATACATGAGACACTCAAAAGTGATTCAGAGAATGTACCAAAATGGCCATTTTTTGTTGGATTTACATTGAACAAAATAATGAAAAAACTCTAATTGATGTAATAAATGCTGAAAAGTGAATAATCGCATTAAAAGTTTTGGCCAGAGAGGACACTCTTCACAGCTAAACTTCCTCTGTCACCTTCTATCTGTCAGGTATGGGAAGAGGTCAGACTCTGATGCGTTAACCCCAGACCTGCTGTTTGGAGAGGCAGAGATGCGACTGCAGTCTAGGTAAAATGTCAAAACCTACTCCTGACCTGGTGACATACTTCTTATGGATTCTCAAATAATGTAATTTTACTTTTGATTTTCTAATTTTTCTTATTTGGAACTTACAAAATAAACAGTAATAAAAAGTCTTTTGTTATTGAATTAATTTATTCATTACAGATATATATATATATACATAATGTGTGTATATGCGTTATATATTGTGTTCTGACCTTTTTCCTTACAGATATGGTGACCCTTTGATGTGGTGATGTCAGTGTAGACAAATATGTCAACATTTCCATCACTGTTAGAGGCAATAACCTCCAATATCATCAAAAATGTCTACTTCCATGATTCCATCGCACTGAAATTTTGTGATATGTAGTCCATTTTTAGCAAGCATCAGGGTACACCAAACTTGTTAGTTAAAGAGTAAGTAATAGTGTTAGGTCTGTTTAGGACATTGCTGTAATTGCATTGTTTCACTGTTTCTACATCTTGCTTATGAGATCATAAAACATGACTGATTTGCATGTAATCCCCAGCATCCCCTATGTGTATATAGATGTCCTGTATTTATGTTCATTGTATGCACTGTAGCTGCACCAATAAAGAAAAAACATTACTGACTGGTGTGGTATAATTGTGCTATTAAACCACTACATTTGGAAAAACTGGCTCTGTTTTCTTTTATACAAACTGAATTATTGGACATAACACATCAGGGAGAAGTTCTGATTGTGACAGAGTAAGCAGCTAAAGGCACATTGATTATTCTCTTATTATTTTAATGACACAACTGTTATTTGTGTACAGAAATCTTCCTAATTAATCATGAAAGTTGAAGTATTATTAATGTAATAGTTAAACTCATATTTGATATTTGTCACCAAAAAGCACACAAATTATGTCTATGCTATTATCTGTCATAATGAATATTTCTTCCATTGAACATAAATCAGTAAAATCATTTTGACAGTTATATGCCAAAGTATGTGGACACCTGACCATCACGCTCATCTGTGCTTGTTGAGCTTCCCATTCCAAAGTTGGTCCCCCTGTAATAATAAGCGCCATTCTTCTGGGAAGGATTTCCACTAGATTGGAAGCATGGTTGTGGGGATTTGTACTCATTCAGCCACAAGAGCATTAGTGAGGTCAGGCTCTGATGTCATACAAGAAGACCAGTGGGGTTGAGGTGCTCTATGCAGCGGTTTCATGACACTGGTTATCAACTTTCTCAATCGAGTCAGGTTTTAACCGTGAGTTAATGTTTACTCATCATGCATGTGCACATAAAGGCCAGATGCATGCAGCAAACAGCCAATAGCATTCAAGCTGGAAAAAAAAAGCAGGTGTGCAGACTTCTGGTTGAAGAGCAAGAAATTATTATGCGGAAATATGAGGAACTTAAACCTACCCTAACCGCAAAAAAAGCAACACCATTGCGTGTGCCAAACCTGGGGAAAATTGCTGATTGTGTAAATGAGTAAGTTTACTTTTATAGGCTCATAATGAAAATGCATTGAAAACCTATAACCCCAGCATATTTCATTTAATTTCATTTAATATAAATGTCAATTTTTAAATGAAGTATTAACAAAATATATATCAATTTGTCAAAATATATTAGGACAGGAATAATGCCACATATTTACATGCTGTGGCATTATTCCTGTCCTAATGTTCCTGTCCAAAGCAATACATACAGTTTGTGGTACAGTAAGAGCCTGGACTCAGCCTGCCAGATAATTAATGTGTGGCTCAAGAAGCTGGCATAGATAAACTATTCCATCTGCCAAATATCAATGTCTTTCATACTGATGCTCATCAGGAAAATCCAGGCGATCGTGTCTGTCCCTAAAAGTTCCTTCCCTTCAAAGTGCCGTTCTTACTATTTGTGCTCCGAGCTCGACAGGATTCTCCACAAAATGTGAAGCCATCGCTACAAACACTAAAAGGTTAAATGTGATGCATCAGATTTATATCACTTTACTCACAGCTGGTCCAAGGTGGGTTTGCGATTTCTTACCCAGAATAAAACCTGCTCCAGAGCAGGTTAGCTGTGCAGTGTAAGTTACCATGGCGATGAAACCTGCTAAAAACCAATCCACCTTGTTGAGACCAAAAAAACAAAGTTTACTCAAACTAAATGCAAACTTACCTGGGTAGCCTCCGAAACCGGCTTTGTGAAACAGGCCTCAGGACACTCGAGCTCTTCCACTCCAACCTTCACACACCATGTCTTCATGGAGCTCGCTTTGTGCACAGGGGCATCGTCATGCTGGAGCAGGTTTGGGCCTCTTAGTTCCAGTGAAGGGAAACTGTAATGCTACAGCACACAGAGACGCTCTGTACAACTGTGTGCTTCAGACTTTGTGGCAACAGTTTGGGGAAGAACCACATACGGGTGTGATGGTCAGATGTCCACAAACATTTGGCTATATAGTGTATGTTACTCACAGACACATGGCAAGCTTTCAACCATATAAAACCTGATAAATCCACACTTCCTTATGTATGGTAATAAACCTTTCTTAAATTAAGTATTGATTTGAATTAGTACATATTAGTACAGATATACCCATTACTGTCTTCAATATTTTGAGTACTTTGCCACAGAGAAATGGATTTAAACCCCATTATAAAAGAACATTTATCTGGAATAATAACCAGATATTATAATCTGATTATTATTTATTATTATCAAATATAATCAGATCAACCTGTAGATATGTTCATAGGAGTAAAACCATAGCCTAATTTAAAAAAAAGCTAGTACTTCTCACACTTGATAAGATATGCTTTAAAGAGTTGCTCGTATGTTACTGCAGTGTAGTCCATCTTATAGACACATGCAAATCAACAGGTCAGTTGCTGATTTGTAAGCTTCAGGTCATTTGTCCTGTGAAAACCTTGTGCACATCACTGCACTTTTTGCTACACACTCATCTGCAGATATCCTCAGCCTCTTAAACGAAACAGTGATTCCAGCACGCGCATATTTACAGTGGATCCAGCGGGGACCCGGCACTTCAAAACCAATCAAAACTTCCAGTTCAGCTTGGGGAGTTGGACATTTCTCCTAATGGTGTTTGTTGGTCATAGTATTGTATATGGAAGCTCATTCATTTATTATTGTTGGTCATGGGTTTTAATGCATGTAAAATATGCTGTGTCTTTAAGTATTTTGAGTAATCTAATATGTTCTATAATTTTTCCATAGAAGTGGACTGTAACTGAGTAAACCCTAGTACTGTAAGTATTGTATAAGGAAGCAAACACTTAGATGTTGTGGGTTCTTTACTGTTTAATAAAATTAATTTAAAGAATATTTACTTGATGTTAATTCTACTTGCAGTATTTGTTGCGGCACATGATATCTAGTTTAAATATCATTAAAAGCATAAAATCTTGCCCCACCACTTTTAGAGTAGTGGTGCCACCCCTGCTTCATTCATAGTGTTCACACTTACGGACATCAGGTCATTTGTCCATAAAACACTCCTGGGCACATAATTATAAGTTACATATGTACAGTGCCCTCCACAATTATTGGCACTGATGAACATGGTAAAAATTAATATATAAAAAGAATAACACAGACAGTAAGTGATATTTTTGTACTCAAACATACAGGAACATTTTCCCCTGGCTGACTTTTTCCCCTGGCTAAATTTCAGTTCCACACACAAAGCTAATCCCAAGCCCCACTGAGTTAAAATGGCAACATATGCTTTTGGACAAACTTGCTCCATGTCTGGTTAGTTTTAAAGCTTAGCTAAGCATGTCTTGAGCTTTTGTAATCCTGCCAAGTGGAAACAATACCTAGGACCAATTGTTCTGCCATAGTGCAGTCAAAGCATAGACCATATAATCAATTCTGTAAAATGATTTTCTGCTCGCATTGGAGTGATCAGAGATGACTGAAACCTTACTCTTGGCAGTGGAACACCTAGGAGAGGATGCAAGACAGCTCTTCAAGAAGTTGGTTTATGGACGGCGGCAAGTGTGGTTGGCACCATCCACACTGCCAGACACTTGCAATCTACCCTGCAATACCCACCTTATGTACCAGTGTTGCTCTTGCAAAGAGCCATGGTCAGAACAATGGGTTCTACTCCACGTTTTACTTCAGAAGGAAAGTGGTCCTTGACTGATTCCTTAAAGCCCTCCCATTAAATATGTAAGATATGTAAGGCTATTATGTTGTGCAGCCTTTGATTGGGTCATACTGCTGAACCTGTGCAATGCACCTTTCAAGTCCTTAACTCTTTCTCACAGAGCCAATATAATGCATGTTCATATAATACATGCAAGCAGCCCTGTTGCGTCTCATGGCCAGAGGCATAAGTGAAGTGACTTGTGGCCAAGTATGGTGACCCATACTCAGAATTTGTGCTTTGCATTCAACCCATCCAAGTGTACACACACAGTAGTGAATACACACACACCTGTGAACACACACCGAGAGCAGTGGGCAGCCTTTTTAGCTGCAGTGCCCAGGGATCGGTGCCTTGCTCAAGGGACTCACCTCAGTCATGGTAGTGAGGGTGGCAGAGAGCACTGGTCATTCACTTCCCCCACCTACAATCCATGCCAGACCTGAGACTCAAACCCACACCCTTTGGGTTCATTTTCGGGTTACAAGGCCAACTCTCGGACCATTAGGCCATGACTGCCTATAAGGGTACTGCCATACTTTGGGCTAGCCACAAGCTAGTTTAATTGAGAATGCTAGCATCCCTGTTGCCCCAACATGTAGCTGATGTGTAGACAATTTAGGTGCATGACAATTAAGTGCATGAGCTCCAACTTTCTGGAGGCACAAAGTTTTTCTCAAAAAAAAAAAAAAAAAAACAGGGCACATCAACCTGTAAGAATTGAAGGTGGCCTGGCTGGCCTTCAAGTTCTTCTGACCTTCTCTGAGACATATCTTGATCTTTTCCAAAAACAGAGTGACGGTCAGGTACATAAATCACCAAGGTTAAAAGAATTCTCTCTGTCTTACATGGAAGCTCCGCAAGTGAGCTCACTGACAGTTAGCCTCAGTGAAAGACACACACAAGCCATTTGCAGCACACATTCAGTACATACCCTAAGTAAGGTATAGCAGCTACTGGTAGGCCAGTTGGATTTATTAAATTTTCCAGTTTTTCACAATTACATGTATATTTGTAAAAGACGGTGTAATATTGAACAAGTTGGTAAAAAATGTATCATTAAATATATTTGTGACGTAGAATGGAATTACAATGCCTTTTGTATTTTTTTAACTGTCAGTGTAATAAGTGATGGAATGGAATAGTGTTATTAGCAGCTTAACAGGATAAAAGGAGGTCTGATGGGAGTGTAAAGGCAGCACTGGTTTGGGAGAGCTGTGAAGCAGGTAGCAAGTGCCCAGCTACAGACCTATTGTGTGTAGAATTATGATATATTTGTTTTCTCTTGTACCTGTCATTTTTGGAAACCCTAGTATTTTTCCCTATTTGCACTTAATTTTTGTATTTTGGGGGTGGGGAATTCTGGGAGTCAATAAACCATCTTTGCTCTAACCTGCTACTTGTGACTGCACCATCTTTTCAAGTTTTTAGGAACTGTGTCAAAGGCTGGTGTGGGGTGTATCACATACCACTCCAGAAAATGATCCTGAATCCTAGAACCATAGGACAAGGGCCTTGTATTCTCTTAGGCAGTTCCAAAAATGCTTTGGTCCCCATCGATTAGAGCCAATACAGCAAAATGAACATTGCTAGTACATAGCGTTTTCAAGTAACATAGGAGCTAGTATTCTGCTCTGCTTGTGTATTGCCTTTGAAAACTGTTTTTCTTTTTAAATCTTTGGAGTCTCCCCTGATTTGAAATAAAGAGGAACTATTTTTCAGAGGTAGGAGTATGGGTTTGATTAAATTTAAATATTTATTACACCTCATGTAATAAAAGTGTCACTTAATGAAGAATAACCAACTTTATTATGCAGTCTGTTGAATGTATTGTTAGATACACAGACATCCAGTCGAGAGTCTTGTATCGAACAAAACAATGTCGTATCATTACGACCCCAGTAACTCTGTGTTTTTCACTGGTGGGACACCATTGGAGGGGGTGTGATGTATCTTTAATGGCTGTCTGTTCAAATTAAGTACAATGTTAGTGTGATGCCCACAAAGTGTTACATTTGTGTGCATACTTATAATTTGTATACTTCTGTTTTTCAAATGTCTTTTTTGTCATATGGCTGCATTAACTGTTGCTACCGGTAGAAGGCAGTTCTACTGGAGCATCCACTAATTTCATGTATTTTCACTCTCATAGCCGAGAGGCATTCATGACCATAGACATATATATACATAGATGCCTCATTGGCCATTTTGGCTCGTTGCTGCAATGCGTTAACACGTCCGTCATATTGGACCGGGCGAGACTGCCCTATAAACAAATACAAGCGAACGGAGGAGCTGCGGTTTTTCTGGATAAAAAGCACAAAAAAGTTTACATTTCTCAAACAATTTCAGTGGCTTATGATCTACATGGAGTACAAAAAAGTTCTGTCTCCAGTTACTTAGAATCTCGATAGTTAGACTTGTAAAATTATTCACTGTCATAAGGAATTGTGAAAACTCACACTTGTCAACCATAGATTTGGCTTATTTTTCTTGGTTAATAATTGTGGATGTCCGTAATGTAATATAATTGAATGTACATGAAATGTGCATAAAGTTTTTTCCTTGAGGAAATGGCTTTTTCTGTCTTTAACCCCATCTGAGCTTTTCTTGTGCTCCAGGTCAGAACACAGCTCGTTCACTTTGAAATACTGAACAAGATCAAAATAATGCATATTTAAATACTAATAACTGAGCATCACTGAGAAAATGGAACCAAATCGGCAAATGCAAATCAAATAGTGAGACACTGGCAGTCAGTCTGCTTTCTATATTTTTACAGCAATAAAAGGATACAGATATACTCCAAAACAGACAATTACAAAGATAATTATAAGATAATCCTTTATGGATCCGGTAAAACATTTACGGTTACAGTTACAGTGGTAAAACATTTATGTGGTGGTGATGATAATAATAATAGGCTATATAGTATATCCATCCATCAGTCATCTATAATCGCTTATCCTCTGGAGGGCCCGGGGTGCTAGAGCCGATCCCACCTGCACAAGTTATGCTCTTCTTTTATCTCTTCTTATATATATATATATATATATAGTGGATATAAAAAGTCTACACACCCCTGTTAAAATGCCAGGTTTCTGGTGATGACGAGACCAAGATAAATAATTTCAGAACTTTTTCCACCTTTAATGTGACCTATAACCTGTACGACTCATCTGAAAAACAGACTGAAATCTTTTAGGGGGGGCGAGTAAAAATAAAAAAACAAAATAATGTGCTTGCATAAGTGTGCACACCCTTATGTGCTGGGGATGTGGCTGTGTACAGAATTAAGCAATCACATTCAAACTCATGTTAAATAGGAGTCAGCACACACCTGCCATCATTTAAAGTGCCTCTGATTAACCCCAAATAAAGCTCAGCTGTTCTAGTAGGCTTTTCCAGACATTTCCTTACAGCAAAAGCCATGGTCCACAGAGAGCTTCCACAGCATCAGAGGGATCTGATTATTAAAAAGTATCAGACAGGAGAAGGGTACAAAAGAATTTCCAAGGCATTAGATATACCATGGAACACAGTGAAGACCATCATCATCAAGTGGAGAAAATGTGGTGCAACAGAAACATTACCAAGAACTGGACGTACCTCCAAAATTGATGAAAAGACAAGAAGAAAATTGGTCAGGGAGGCTGCCAAGAGGCCTACAGTAACATTAAAGGAGCTGCAGGAATTCCCAGCAAGTACTGGCTGTGTAGTACATGTGACAACAATCTCCCATATTCTTCATATGGGCTATAGGGTAAAGCATGGTGGTGGCAGCATCATGCTTTGGGGCTGTTTTTCTTCAACTGGAACTGGTGCCTTAGTCACGGTGGAGGAAATTATGAAAAGTTCCAAATACCGGTCAATATTGGCAAAAACCCTTCAGACTTCTGCTAGAAAGCTGAAGATGAAGAAGAACTTCATCTTTCAGCATGACAACGACCCAAAGCATACATCCAAATCAACAAAAGAATGGCTTCACCAGAAGAAGATTAAAGTTTTGGAACGGCCCAGCCAGAGCCCGGACCTGAATCCCATTGAAAATCTGTGGGGTGATCTGAAGAGGGCCGTGCACAGGAGACGCCCTCGCGATCTGACAGATTTGAAGCGTTTTTGCAATGAAGAGTGAGCGAATATTGCCAAGTCAAGATGTGCCATGCTGATAGACTCAGATCCAAAAAGACTGAGTGCTGTAATAAAATCAAAAGGTGCTTCAACAAAGTATTAGTTTAAGGGTGTGCACATTTATGCAACCACATTATTTTTGTTTTTTAATTTAATTAATTAATTTACTCGCCCCCCCCCTAAAAGATTTCTTTTTTTTTTTTTCAATTGAGTTGTACAGGTTATAGGTCACATTAAAGGTGGGAACATTTCTGAAATGATTTATCTTGGTCTCTTTTTTTTTACATCACAGAAGCCTGGCATTTTGTGTGTAGACTTTTTATATCCACTGTGTAATTATATATATATATGTACTTATTTGAGATATTCTAATCAACTAACCAATAACCTAGGTGCTTAGAGTAGAAAAGGATGTTTCTAGAAAAAAGAAGGGCTAGCAGAAACTATTAAAATGTATGTATTATTACGTGCTAACATTTCCATCCATATATTCTCTGTACTGCTTATTCTAGACAGGGTTGGGGGGAGCCTGGAGCCTATCCCAGAGGACTCGGGGCACAATGCAGGGGACACCCTGGACCAGGTGCCAACCCATCACAGGGCACAATTGCACACACACTCCCATTCACTCACTACAGACAATTTAGAGATGCTAATAAACATACAACACATGTCTTTGGACTGGGAAGGAAACCCCCAAAGAATGGGAGCTCCGCACACACACACAGGGCAGAGGTGGGAATTGAACCCCCAGCTCTGGAGATGCGAGGGAAACATGATAACCACTAAGCCACCTAGCTGCTGTGATGAGAAACAGGATTAGACTAGACTAGATTAGACTGAAAGCTACTATTCAGATAGTTACACTATAAGCACAGAGATATAGAGGTTAGAGCTAGTGAATTAGCCTCCTGGAGTTTACTGCAAAAGAGAAGTAGATCAGTATTTATAAGTTGTAATTTTCCCCATTATTAATATGTTATTTTAATATTTTTCAGTGGAATTGTCATTAATATGGAAATTAATGTGGAAAGATTACTTGACAGTAGTGCCTTAAATTCAATTCAATTCATTCAATTCATTTTTATTTGTATAGCGCTTTTTTACAAAGGTCATTGTCTCAAAGCAGCTTTACACAAACAA
>CM075002.1:12146773-12160773 GCA_037576825.1 Pangasius krempfi | reverse complement strand
AAGTCTTCAACCTCGACTTAAACACTGAGACCGTGTCTGCTTCACGTACATTAACTGGGAGGCTATTCCATAATTTTTATTTCCATAAACGATTAAATAACAAACTTATTGTGCATCTACTGCTGTCTGACATCCACCTGAAATGCACAAGAATGTCACACCTACCAATTTAATTGTACAGATCAGGCAAATTTTATTTTGTATATTTCCTCATCCCACCTAAATTAATTTCTGGTTACTCCACTGCCAGCACACATGACTCATTTTAGACGAGAATGTGAGTTGCTTCAAGTGCACATCCCACATTCAGGCCACAGTCAAGCCTGCTGTGGTTTCTACCGGTGTGGACTATCTCCAGTTTATGGGAACTACCCTGTGGATGAAATAAAAAATGCTGTTGTTTGTTGGTTTTAGTTAACCCTTTCTAGCTGTACACTGGCGTTCCATTCAGCCAGTGGAATGGAAATCAAATTCTCAGACATTTTCAATTGTATTGT
The DNA here is from genome assembly GCA_037576825.1 of Pangasius krempfi. Lineage (NCBI taxonomy): Eukaryota > Metazoa > Chordata > Actinopteri > Siluriformes > Pangasiidae > Pangasius > Pangasius krempfi. The sequence continues at coordinate 12,160,276 of CM075002.1, read as the reverse complement.
GACTGTGTTTAGCTGCTGCTGACCAGGGCAATGGGAAATGGGAGGGGTGAAAGACCCCAGCTGGGCAAACAATTCACACCTCTCTACAATAACAGTGGTACAATAAAATTATATTTAAACCTAGTATGCTAAGTAAAAAAAAAAAGAAGTACTTAAAGCTGCAACTGCAAATTCTTAAAGCCCTGAGTATCTACTTTTATATGAGCCATTAACCACTACTGTGACTGTGACAAAAAATTTCTATTTTTTGTCCTCTGGTAAAAAGAGATGTGAGCTTGCGTTACTGTACAACGGTGGATGCTATGCTACTGCTCTGCTGTAAATTCTGGATAGTGTGAAAATGTTGAGTATTAGTGTGCTACTGCCATTTCAGTATTCAAAGTATTTAGTTTTGCAAGTTTATGTGGGCCGAATGAAACAAGGCTGCGGGGAACTTTGGCTTGGGCACAGGCGGTGCGCGATGAGACAAAATGTTGCATGTCCACTAACATATTTGGCCACCAGTACTAGTGTCGTAATAAATTGTATGTTTGCTGGGTGGCCATGGTTTTGTGTGCCTATGTGATGAGTCTGCCTCGTAAGGTAGTGGGCATGAAACTCTTGTTGGGGGGGCATGACCACAGAACCTGTTGTGGTGCGGAACGGGAGATTTCTTGGTCGATGTCCTAGGTGAGAGCTCCTAAGAAACATGAGAGTGGGAGAATGTGTTCATCACTGTCCTTCATGAGGCTGGCAGTCTGAAGGCATGAGAGAGAGTCAGCTTTAGAGTTCTTGGATCCAGGTCTGTAGGACAGGTAAAACAGAATCAGGCAAAGAATAGAGCCAGTCAGGGTTGACTTGGATTTAGACGTTTAGCAGACTTGAGATACTCAAGGTTCTTATGATCTGTGAATATCGTGAAAGGATGGATGGCTCACTCCAGCCAGTGATGCCATTCCTCCAAAGCCAGCTTTACAGCCAGTAGCTCACAGTTTCCAATGTCATAGTTCTGGTCTGCAGGGGATAACTTTCTGGAGAAAAATGCCACTGGATGCAGTTTCGATTTCTCCCCGAATCTTTGAGAGAGGACAGCACCGACACCCATCTCAGAGGCTTCAGATTAGATGGGTTGGGGTGTTTGAGGTTCGGGGCCATGGTGAAGCCAGCTTTTAGCTTGTTGAGTGCCTCTTCTGCTGCTTCATTCCAGTCTAGCCATTTGTCCTTTTTCCTGAGGAGCAAAGTTAGTGGGTGAACCATGGAACTAAAACCTCTGATAAAACACAAGTTTGCAAACCCCAGAGACCTTTGCAGATCTTTGACTGTCTTAGATGTGGGCCACTCCATGACTGCAGATACTTTAGCTTGGTCCATGGTAACTCCTTCAGGACTAATTATGTACCACAGGAATGAAATTTTTTGTTTGTGAAATTCACATTTCTCTCACTTGACGTACAGCTGGTTGTGCAACAGGCACTTACGACTTGGGGGACAAGATTGACGTGTTTCAGGGGAGGGAGAGTAGATCAGGATGTCATCAATGTAGGCAATGACGAATTGTCCCAGCATGACCTGCAGGACATCGTTGATGAGACACTGGAACACCAAGGGGGCGCAAGAGAGCCCTGGCCACATAGTGGCCAGAGGTGGTGCTAAAGTCTCTCTTCCACTCATCTCCCTCCCTGATCCGTATCAGATTATATGCGCTTCTTAGGTCAAGTTTAGTGAATATTGTTGCTGATCGCAGTTGTTCTGGACCTGCAGGGACCAGTGGTAGTGGATAGCGGTACTTGATGGTGACTTGATTAAGCCCTCGATAATTGATGCATGGCCTGAGACCCCCCCTTTTTTCTTGATGAAAGAGAAGCCAGCTGAAGCAGATGATGTCAAGGGCCAAAAGTACCCTTGCTGCAGAGCTTTGTGAATATATTCTTCCATGGCCTGTTGTTCAGTGAGCAATAGTGGGTAAATACAGTTTCTTGGGAGGAAATGTACCTGGAAGACGTTTGATAGGGAAGTCATAAGGGTGATATGGGGGTAGCCCACTGGCTTTGGTTTTACTAAAAACTTTACTTAGGTCCTGCTAGTCGGGAGGGATTTCGAGAGGTGCACAGTCCTCTGGACTTTCCACTGTGGTGGATGCTATCATCAGTTTTGGCACTTGTAAGATAGTGTTGGTGACAATAGAAGGACCAGTGAATGATTTCTTTGTCTGCCAGGGGATGCAAGGATCAGTATTAGTGAGTTAGCGGCTAGTAAGCAGCCCGGTAGCGCCACCACGGTGGCGAGGGCTTGCAAGAGCATGTATACCTTCACATCGAGATCCGCCAAAAGTTGTCTGTGCTCGCCTACCAGTTGACCCTGAGCTGCTCTACCGATCGCCTGCTGCATCCATCTTGGAGGTGAAATAATCTGTCACAACAGGTAAGGGGATACGTATGCAAATGCAGAGAGAAAGTATATTTATAACACACAGGCACACAAATCCAAATCAGGAGGCAAGGTCGTAATCCAAAAACCGGCAAAGTTCATGCGATGTGCAAACCATACAGCCAGGGCAAAATCAGGATACAAAAACCTGGGAGAGAGAAATGATCAAAAACAAGAAAGGCAATACACAACAAACATTTGGAAAGTCAGGTACAAACACACTGAACAGTACTTCACAATGAATGTGTGAAACTGAGGCCCTTATATACTGTGAGGTGTGATTGTTCTCAGGTGTGATTAGTAATCAGATGAATGTGAATGTAACAGAGTCTAATGTTGGGAGGTGTAGTCCATGACAGTCATATTCGTATGCTGCGGTGTGTTCTGGAAAACAGAGCTCTCTGTAGCTGTAGGAGTTAGCCTGACAATTAGCCGTATGACAAAGTTTACGAAAAATGTGTGAAAATTTTGAATAACAACAATGAGGAATTACAAAACTGTGATCAGTATAAGCCGGGTTGTACTCACTTCTAACGCAGGGATTGATCAACTGAGAGAAAGACTCAGCCCACTACCTATCTGAAAATAAAATATAGAACAAGGTTCAAATCCTGATACTGAAAAAAAATTCACCCTAGTGTGCAGCATGAATTGTTTATCAGTATAAACAATTCATGCTGCACACTAGGGTGAATTTTTTTCCTTACATTTTAGTAACACATTTCAGAAATTTAATGCTATACACATTAATTTCTTGTGGGGTTCAGCACAGTAGAAATAGAAGGGAACGCAACTGTAGATAAGATGGCAAAAGAGGAGACTGTGAATTTCTCTCATGATCCCATTCGTAAAGAGACCCCACGTAGGGTTGCAACCCCAAGTTTGGGAATCCCTGAAACAGGGAAACAGTTGAATATGTACTAATGCAATGCTAAGCATCCCACACAAATGGAAGGTCTGATACCATGACTGAAATCAAAAGAACAGAGTCTACATTGCAGTATTATTAGTCAATTGTTCTAGGATGCAAGTTCTTGAAAGAGTGTGGAACATACAATTTAACATTTGACAGTTATTTCAAGTCACATCTCCACACTCCAGTTCCATAGGTGGCGGTAATCCACCTTAAGATGGTCTTCCAACTGCCAAAAACATCAATGAAGAAGAAGTTACAGCAACTGAGGAATGATTGCTTGACAGATTTACATGCAGTTGCACTCATCATTCCCCCTTAATACAGCCACGTCATAATTATTCTACCCCTATTCAGTATTGCTGGTTTTCATATGTTTTGCTAGACTGTAAGGCTACAAAATTGTGCTAAAACACAGTTAAACTATCGGGAGCTCTATTATGACACTTCAGGTGTGATACATACATCCCACCATGCAAGTGTTTAAGCGCAGTAGCAAAATGACACAGAAAAAGGAGCTCTCAAAAGCTAAGAAGAAATAATTTCATTACACTGGGCAATCATATTCCATACACTTAAAATTCCAAGAGACTCCAATGGCGTCACTGTACACAAGTTTAAAAATCACAGAACTGCAGCAAACCTACCTGAGTGTGGAAGAAAGAGCAAAATTTCACCAAGAGGAATCAAACATTTGAACTGAACAGCTGAGGGGGGAAAAAAACCGATATAAGCCTTGCAGTATAACCTGATGAAGGAAGAAACACGAAGTACTGGTGAACATACTTAACTCTTAATCAAGAAGCACATAAAGAGGGGGAATTCTACAGGCCTGTGATGAAACTACAACGGAGCCCATGGATCAGCGATGTCTGCCATAATAATGGCAAGAATTATGACAAAAAGAAGACCATCTTTTGTAGTCGCAGGAAGTCTTGACTGTGTGACTGGCATCATGTTTTCATGAAAATGCCAGGACATTCTGGAGAAGCATATCAAGCCTTCAATGTGTAAACTAAAAATGTCCAGCAAGACATTGATGCTAAGCATACAAGCATACATAAGTCAACCAAAGCTTGGTTCAGGGATCGGTCCTGAAATGTGCTTGAATGGCCATCTCGGTTCCTGGATTTAAACCTAAATGAAACTCTTTGGTGGGATTTAGAGGAAGCTGTGGTGGAACTGAAACCAAGCAATATTAAAGATCTGGAAGCTTTTGTGTATGAGGAATGGGGCAAGGATTCTAACAGAGGTGGCAGAAGAACCTACCAGAAACATTTAATGGAGGTTATAAATTGTAAAAGGGGCTGACTAGTTTTGACAGATATCTGTTGAAAGAATTAGATTTTTCTATTAGTAATACACAGCTTTGCTCTCAAAATCACTCATATGTATTTATAAACATTCTGTGACTATTTACTAAGGCTTTGGTTGATATAGTTTCATTAAATTTTATTAATTTCCCCAGAATTCCTTGCTTTTTAAAGGGGGTGAATCATTTTGAGTGCAGCTGTATATTTGTACAGTTTTATGTTTTATAAATATAACTCTTAGCATCAAATCTCATGTATACACTCACCAAGCATTTGTAGCTAGCAAGACTTTTAATGAGGATGAACTGCGAATTAGAAATCAATTCCCTAATCTGAATATCATGAAATAGCATTAACTTCCCTGTACCCGTAATTACACTTTGTACAACTACGCTTTAGAAGTTCTGCAATAAGGGCAAATATCGACACAGTTTCCGTTTGTGAAACCTTTTGCCACACAGCCGTTGAAGGCACCCCTGTTCCTGTGTGGCTTCACAGCGAGCATAAAGTCCTGGAGACAGCGCTGCTGTTCCTGTTTGCTGAACTATTCGGCTGGATCACGGTAACAACACCCACATAACCACACGAACTGAATACAATTAACAAAATGCACTTGTAACGAGCTGTGAAACGAGAAGACCTCTTTTTTGTTGTGTCACTGTTGTCTGCATGGTTAGCTAGTGAGTAGACTACTAGATACTGTTCAAGTTAGCCAGTTAGCTAGCTAGCATGAGGCTAAGCGTCAGATTTTAACGTATGAAAGAGTTACAAGCATAAACACAAATGGCTTAGTAATGAACTGGGGTGATTTTTGCCTAGTATTGTCACGCTGGATTAATAGAAACACGTCATTTGGCTTATGTGGATTCTATCAGCTGTAAGATCTACCAGTGAGGAGCAAGTTTTACACAACCTCAGCAAAACAAAAACACAAGTGGTGTGAACAGCCTGACATCCTAACTCAAGAAGAATGAACGCGATCATATTTATTATTGTTGTTGACCGAGTGAAAGAAATGAATAGCACAAAACTGGGCAGGACGATCAGTACCTGATAACAGACCCTATTATAAACCAAAAACATCTGAACTCAGAGAAGTCTCTTCAGCAGTAAGCTCCAGGGTGAAGGAAGTTCACATGAGCTATACTCCATTTCAGTGTTCACTCAACTTCTAGTGCTGCAGTGGGCCACAACATGCCTCAGACTTCTGGCACAACCTTAACTGCTGCTCCAGTGCTGCCCTCAAGGACTATAACTGTCCTCACTGGATTCTTATTTAGTACAGGAAGGTATAATATACTATAAAATCTTATTTGTGAAGCTCAATTTCAGATCACTAATGATCTGCTACTGTTCTTCTCCAAACCCTGTAGCTCAAGGCTATAGATTTGTGTGCTAGTTAATTTAAGCCTGTCCTCCTTCCTAACATGTAGAAGTTGAGGTTTTAACAGAATTACTGCAGTTGAAATGGCTGAGGTTTCATTAACACCAAATTAAAATCCTTAGCTAATATTTCACCTAACAGCAACCTGGGAAAGACACTAAGACACCAGCAAGAGTTAAAATCTAACATGTCTTAAAGTTTTGGGTTTTTTTCCTCCTCCCCCCCACAGAGGTGGAAATCACAGCCCAGCAATGCCAGTTATCAGAGTACACTCACCCCATATTAATTAGGAACCCTATACTAATACCGGGTAGCTCTCAGAACAGCCACAATTCTTCGTGGCATGGATTCTACAAGGTGTTGGAAACATTTCTTTGAGATTTTGGTCCATGGTGACATCACATAATCGCTGTAGATTTGCCATTCATACTGTGAATCTCTCATTCTACCACATCCCAAAGGTGCTGTATTGGTTCTGGTGACTGTGGAGGCCACTGAAGTACACTGAACTCACCGCTGTGTCCATGGAACAAGATTGACACGACTTTCGCTTTGTGACGTGGGGCATTATCATGCTGGAAGTAGCCATTATAATGTGGTAAATTGTGGCCATAAAGAGATGTACTTGGTCGGCAACAATACCGATTGAACAATTGCGTGAATGAACAGGTGTACGGGTGTTCCTAATAAAGTGTCCGGTGAGTATATTTATTGTATCTTATTGTACACATTTAAATAATGAGCCTAATATTTGAAGAGTTGGATTATGTTGACTTAAAATAAATTAAAATAAATCTTTACTGATGAGGTCTATGGAATTATATTATAGTTAAAGGGGTCCCTGGCTGCAAAACTTTTGAGAGCCCCTGTTACGGATGATGCAGCAAGCCTCAGTAGTCACCAGTAAGGCATCAACTCCTCTAAGTGTTCAGTGCAAAATGACAAAACACAAGATGTGTAATTGTAAGTAAAAAGAAGCATAAACAATATTTCTCATCTTTCATTTTTCAGCTAACAACATTCTTTTGGTGGTAAATTAATGTTGTGCTTTTGCTTGTAAAAACAACAACAAAAAAAATCGGAGAGGTCACTGTGGGGTCAGGCAGAGCAACATGGTCGTATTTCTCTCTGTTGCATAATTAAACACGGGTCCTCAGTCTGTGATTTATTGCCTGATTAAAACACCAGTTCAGTCACAAAAGATGATGACCACCTGTCTCCATGATAGCCAGCAATGTCTGTACGCAAATTAAAATCCTTTTTGCTTGAAACTCATGTTATTTAGTCTATACAGTACCTTTTTATGAATTTGGCTTGAATACTAGTGCCAAGTATTGTGCTTTGTATGTATGTTTCTCTCTTAGGCAATTTGTCAAATGGATCAAGTTGAGTATGAGCTCCCAGGACTGATCGGCATACCGGAGGTTGGGAGTGGTTCAAACTCTTCCAGATGCCATTTAGTCTAGTCCCCATCCAAATGCCCTGATATTACCCTGGTGGATACAGCAGTGGTCACAATTAGATCTATCTTGGATATCTTTAGTACCCTCTGTAGTCATGCCCTGATCTACAACCATTTCCCTCATCTTTATGTCCTGCTTTTCTGATTCTGATTTTTGCCGATCATTCCACTAATCCTGAACTCCAACTTGGAGCGCCACTCCACACAACACATTTACAGGCTTATCTTTAATTCTATAATCTCAGTCCATTCCACTGGCCTTGGTGGTGGTAGCCAACGTAGCTGCTGGGCTACAGCAATGCTTGGCTGTCTGCTGCGAGGTAGGAGCATGTCTCAGAGGCTCAGCGTTTTGCTCCTAGTCTTTGGCCTGGCCTGGTGCCTGATGCTGTTGCACTACACCATTGCAAAGCCACGGCACCAAAGCAGCACCGAACTCCGCCAACAGATCCTGGAGCTGAGCCAACGCTATGTCAAAGCTCTCAGCGCGGAGAACCATGAACTTGCAAGGCCATACAACCCCTCAATGGCTGGATATGGTAAGGCTTAGGTGCTTCACTGATAGATGCTTGACTTTTATTGTGACTGGCTTATGAGTTGCCTTAGATAAAAACACATGCCAGATTAGTGTGCAAATGCACATTAGTTAGTGACAACATGACAACATTTCAGGCTTTTTATTAAATACTTTATCTGCTGAAAACGTGCTGTAGTACACAGTGTTTCCAGATTTCAGGTCACCTGTCCTGCTTTGTGTACTACAGCATAATTTTACCTCTGCATTTTTTACTGAGGTTACACTGTTTTTACTCGCTGGATTTGTGTGTACATAAATCCTGATTTACACACTCATTGTCCACTTTATTAGGAACACTTGTAATCTTGCACATTCGTGCAGTTGCCTAATCAGCCAATCATGTGGCAGCAGCACAATGCAACTAAACATGCAGATACAGGTCAAGAGCTTCAGTTAATGTTCACATCAAACATCAGAATGAAGAAAAAGTGTGATCTCTGTGACTTTAACCGTGGCACGTGATGTTGGTACGTGAAGGGCTGGTTTGAGTATTGCTTATCTCCTGGGATTTTCACACACATCAGTCTCTAGAGTTTACACAGAATGGTGCAAAAAACAGTGAGTGACAGTTCTGTGGATAGAAACGCCTTGTTGATAAGAGGTCAGAGGAAATGACCATGCTACGGTTAAAGTCACAGAGATCACATTTTTCCCCCACTCATGTTTAATGTGAACATTACCTGAAGCTCTTGACCTGTAGCTACATGATTTACTTATTTACTTATTTATTTATTTATTTATTTATTTTGCATTGTGCTGCTGCCAAATGATTGGCTAATTAGATAACTGAATGAATGTGTAGGTGTACAGGTATTCCTAATAAAGTGGATGTGAGTGTATATTGGTCAAAAAATGGGAATAAGGTTCTTCTTTGGAGTTAGGACTATTGGACACGGTGTTAATTTACTGCAACTGTAAATACAGTCAATGGAAAGGGACCACTGTTGCACCAATACTGACCAAATAATTTTTGTATGGTGGACCATTCTCAGCAGTGCTATGACACCGAATGATATTGCAGTGGCAGTTTAGTTGGTGTAGTGGTGACAGTAGGAGTGTAACAGTTACATAATTTCTGGGATTTCTATAATATATTACTGTCACTGCTGGATTGAGAAATAGTGCTTTAGCCAAAAAAAATTTCACCCAACAGCAGTCCTATTGCTTAAAACTGTTCACTGCTAGAGGGCTAAAGGATAGCTGACACATTGTGCATGAAAAAGAATGAGCTATGGTCACTAACTACACTTACAAAGTAGATGTGTCTAATAAAGCATCAAGTAAGTGTACACAGTGTTTTAAAACCCCAGCATTGCTGCTGCACCTGATACATTTGTGAGGTCAACCTGTATAGTAAGCTTAGAGTAGCAGAGTGCAGCCAGGCAAAGAACTTGGGCATCACTGGTAGCAAGACAGTTGTGCAAGTAGAACTGGTGAGACCTTACTTTTAGTGGCAGGTGTGTAGGTTATCAGGGAGATGTCAGTTTGTACTTCAGTGTGCTTTGATTGTTTAGCAGTTTGTGTGACAAGTTTTAATGTGAACCCAGCAGCTGTGAGTGAAGCTGCACTTTGTAACTGATATTAATCAGTCATTGTGCTGAGGACATCAAAACAGAGATGCATAAATTCAGTGATGTGATTAATTAATTAATTTTCTTGCCAGAATTTAAATATTAATTTCTATATTCAATATTTTGTCCCCTTATACCCTAGCTGATCTGAAAAGGACCATTGCCGTGCTATTGGATGACATCTTGAACCGTTTGGTGAAGCTGGAGAACAGGCTGGATGCTACAGTGAACACATCAGTTCACAGCCCTTCTCACATGACAGGGACTGTCATGCACAGATCCACTAAACAGAACGAATCAGGCACAAACGCTCACAGCAATCAGCTGCCGCCCCAACCACTGACGTAATCTGGGAGCTAGTGGCTTATGGGTGGCACCATTGACACTGTGGTTACACCATGACTCCAAGACTGATATATTGTGTGTGTGTGTGTGTGTGTGTGTGTGTGTGTGTGTGTGTGTGTGTGTGTGTGTGTATACATATAAATATTTCTATCAGGGATGTAACCAAGTATCAATACTTTATTCGGATTGAACTGAAAATGTGTCCTAAACAAAATATGTATACAGATCCAAATAGTAGACAGAGTAATTTTTTTTTTTTTTTTTTTTTTTTTTTTTTTTTTTTTGTTTTTTTTTTTAAGAAAGCTTGCCAAATTGCTTTAGACTAGGTGTATGCATTGGGACTGTGACTGGCATAGGGAAAAGTTAGATACTTTTCATTTCTTTTTCTCAGTCTTTTCATGGGAAGCAAGTTAACAGTGATGCGCATTTCTGATTTGAAACACACAGCCATTATACAAGGAACCTGACAACCCTGCTCCCGGGACCTAGAAGTTCATTTACGTGGGACTAATAGAAGCTCCACTATTCATATTTCACCCAACCCCAAACTGGAAATAAATTTAATAAAATATTATTAGATGGCCGCTATTGTTAAATGTAAATAAGAGTTTCATGATTGGGAAAGAGGTCACTGCTTTGAAACAGCTTGCTTACTTAGCCACATTAGATAGAAGATAGAAACGCATTAGAAAGCTTCTATAGGGTGCGTAATTCAGGAGTTGAATAAAGTTATGTTCTGCACATTGCTACTTGTTAGAATTTGTGAATGAAAAATGAATTCTTTTTCCAGCCCTGTATTTTCAGTGTTTCCAGGGCTTTGTGATGGGGTTAAAGTAAAAAACCCTTTATTTTAATGCTTTTATGCATTGCACTGCTGACGTATGATTGGCTTACTGGATAATTGGACGAATGAGTAGGGGCACAGTTGTTCCTATTAAAGTGGCCGGCGAGTGTGTATATGATGTTGGAATAAGCACATGTTGTTGCATAGAAGAGGAAAAGTCTTTCCAGGATAGTCCAGATCAGGGACTCAGCAGAACTGTGTAAAATGATTGCTTACAATAGCTGCATCACTGCATGTTATTGTTAATAGAATTTGTGCACTTATATTCTCATATTCACTTATATTCAGCAAGAAAAGCACGTGCTAATCAAGCAAATTTGATATGTTGGATTAATGAAGACTTGATGCACATGTGAGACAACAGTGTTCAGTAGGAACTAGTTCACTTTTATAATATAAAACTGAGTCCAGTTTGGCAGAAAAATATGTAGCAGGATATAGTTTGTGGTTAGACTTACTAAATCTTTAATTAATCCTATTCACGAACTGCCAAAACTAGGCCACAAATGCCTCCCCTCTGTAATTGTGGGACCAAATATTGAGAGGTCCTTCTTGGAGCTTTAGGGTTTCTCAGTGCTGAAGCACTTCTCATGCCATGTTGGCTGTCAGTGTAATAAAACAAGTGCCAATGTCAGTCATACCAAGTCTTGATGTGTTCTCTTTTGCTTAATCGAAACTAGTATTTTCAATGAAGAAAAATTCTTCTGACTTAGAGATTGCTAGATTTTACAAATATTTATTTGTCAGATGCTTTTATCCAAGGAGGCATGGTGGTGCAGCAGATAGTGCTGCTGACTTACAGCTCCAGCGTCCTGGATTGTATCCTGAGCTCAGGTTACTGTCTGCAGGGGGTTTTGTGCCTGATCGCCCCACGTCTTCCCTGTGTATTCCTGCCTTACGCGCAAGTGTTCCTGGGATAGGCTCCAGGTCCATTGTGACCCTGACTGGGATAAAGAGGATACTGAAAGTGAGTGAGTGCTTTTGTCTAAAGTGACAACAAACAAAATTCAATTCAAGCACAAAACTGAGCAAATTTTGGCTGATTAGTCTGACTCAAGGACCCAGCACTTTCTTGCAGATCTGGGATATGAACCTTCCATTCACTGTACATCTGCAGTGCGGATATATATGTTTTGTAAGGAATTAAATATTATTTCCTGAAACAGGGGCACTGAATACAAACGTGCTTTTCCCATCATATAATGCTTGTTTTTATTTTGAACTGCATTAATATAGAAATAAGTACAAATATTGGTTCAAATTCACTGGCAGAGTCTACAATAATGAGCGTTAAAGAAATGTATGTTGTTCTTTCGGCTGCTCCTGTTAGGGGTCACCACAGATGGATCATTGGTCCCCATATTTGATTTGGTAAAGTTTTTATGCTGGATGCCATTCCTGATGCAACCCTCCCCGGTTTTATCCAGGCTTGGGACTAGCACTTGAAGTGGCTGGGGTTGGTTCCCTGGTCCGGAATTGAACCCAGGCCGTGGCGGTGACGGTGCCACTAGTCCTCCAGGGACCAATAAAATGATAGTATCATAATGCAAAAAGGTATAATGCTACCATGACCCTGATCAGGATAAAGCGTTACTGAAGAGGAATAACTTGGCTCACCTTTAAACACTGCTTCAGAAATATTGAGGGTAAAATATTAAATGTTAGATTTTTTAATTGTTCAGTGGAATATTAACGACAAATGCATAGTTTGCATCTCATTACTGAGAGTACTACTTATTTTGGTGGACACTGAAGAAAAATAATGCTTAATCTGGTCATTATCTCATTATCATCACACATACTTAGGTGGTTCTGAATTTGTCTCTCTTTGACCAACAAATGAACTCGGTGAATACGGCTTTCAGAATTTTTGTGTATGTTTCTTGGCCTAGCTCTTTCATCGTCAAAACTATTTATTTGTCTAATCCAATTTGGTGTTTGCATACGTTTCAAAACTGATTACACTCAAGTTCAAACCATAAAGGATTGGAGTTTGGATGCTGAGAGAAATTAGATACAAGTTAGATGAAGAATAAATACTATACTGGACAACAATCAAAATGTAATTGTTCTAGAGACCAAGAGACAGGGCAACAGTAAGCTCACTCTATGTGCAGCCTTTTGTATGCTTGACTGCTGAAACACATATCCTAAATTGGACTGTACAATATAAAATATTGTTTTTAATTTTCATATGACTTCTCTAGAGGGCTACACGAGGTAAAGAAACAGGCTAAACATGTAGATCATTTGTAGCTGCATTAGTTTACACAGTGTTTCACAGCGTTCCCCTTGCAGTCCTGCACTGATTTTCTGTCCATTCAATGACAGTCACGTTTCCTCCCACCTTATTCACCAATCTTTAACCACACAGAAGAGCTGGAAAGTTTATGATCATTGTTTGGCCAATATCCTTCCTGGATGATAAATTGCTTTTAACATGCAAAGAGTTTTCCACGTGTATAGCAGTAGAGATGATATTGTGATAATGAGAATGTGGCCAAATGAAGAAGACAGTAAATTCTGTCAGTAAATGTATGTTACTGTGGTTCTGTGAACCCCACATAGTGCACATGCTGAGTCCATCAACAAAGTCATAAAGACTGATGAAACCAAGATTAACTTGTACCAGAATGATGGAAAGAGAAAAGTATGGTGAAAGAAAGGAACAGCTCATGATCCAAAGTATAC
>CM075002.1:12110422-12141213 GCA_037576825.1 Pangasius krempfi | reverse complement strand
TCCATCACATCTTGATTGTTTTATTTCAAATCCATTGTGTTGGTGTATAAAGGCAAAATCACAAAAACTCTGTCATTATCCAAATACTTTCGGACCTAGCTGTATATATATATATATATATATATATATATACACATATACACACAATACTGTGCAAAAGTCTTAGGCACCCTTTTTTTGTAGTACAAACTAGTAATGTTTGAAGTAAAGAAAGCAGCATATTATGTATGAGACCACTTTTCAGACAAAAACATAATGAAGGCTGCTGGGTTTCACTGCAAAAATAAGAAGCAAGTGCGACAGTCAAAGTCTCCAGAAGAATTATGGCTGGTTCTGCAAGATGCTCACCAGCCAATTTCCTTATAAAACTGCGCAAATTGTACCCGAGACTACTAATTTGTTAATTCAAAGGGTTGTCACACAAAATATTGATTTTGATTCATTTATTACAATTTACTGCTCTTTACAGTATTTTTTTTTAATGTAGAAACATTTAATTTCATTATTTTTGAGGGCATGTTTGCTTTTGCACAGTACTGCACTATCTCTCTCTCTCTCTCTCTCTCTCTCTCTCTATATATATATATATATATATATATATATATATATATATAACAAACTAAGAATACCATCAGTCCAAAAACTCTGTTGGGGAGCTAATATACTAACAAGCATTCATACAATACAAAGGTTTTTTTTAAGCGCTAATTTAAGTACTTTATGAAGAGGTAAGTCTTTAGACGTCGTTTGAAGACTGCCAGTGACTCAGCTGTCACATCTGAGATGGACATCTAGGCATCTAGGGGAAGTTCATGCCACCACCTCGGTGCCAGAACAGAGAAGAGTCTCGATGCAGGTCTTCCTTGTACCCTGACAGATGGTGGGAGCAGTCGAGCAGTGCTAGAGGTTCGGAGGGAGCGTGGTGCTGTGTGGGGTGTGATAAGAGCTTTGAGATAAGTGGGTGCTGGTCCGTTTTTGGTTTTGTAGGCAAGCATCAGTGTTTTAAATCAGGAAGCCAGTGGAGGGAGCATAGCAATGGGGTGGCGTGGGAGAACTTAGGAAGGAAGCACATCATACAAGACACTGTTGCCAAACTTATTAACAAATTCAAAAAGACTGGAAGTGTTGTGGACCAACTGAAGAATGGACGTCCATTGATGAAGGCACAACCAACATGGTGCTGGCAAACATAGTCCACTATGTATGAAGACACCCTCTCCCTGATCTCCTGCGATTTTCACACACAACAGTCTAGACTTTACACAAAATGGTGTAAAAAAAAAAAACATCCAGTGAGTGGACAGTCTGCGGGCTGAAACATCTTGTTGATGAGCGAGCTCAGAGAATGACCAGACTGGTCTGACCTGACCGGAATTCTATAGTAACTCAAATAATCACTCTTTACAACTGTGATGAGCAGACAAGCTCTCATATCAGCATGCACAACACATCAAACCTTGATGTGGATGGGCTACAACAGCAGAAGACCACATTGGGCTCTACTCCTGAGACCAGGTGATTTTTTTTCTAATCTTCCTCTGTCCAGTTTGGGTGAGTCTGTGCCCATGATAGCCTCTGATATGAACATTACTTTAAGCTCTTGACCTGTATCTGCATGATTTTTGCATTAAGCTGCTGCAGCATGATTGGCTGATTAGGTAACTGCATGATGTACAAGTGTACAGGTGTTCCTCATAATGTGGATGGTGAGTGTAAATATGTATAAATATGCACACATTAAGATAAACCTATGATTAGCCATGAAGCTGGAACTACTGTCTGAGATGTGCTACTATATAAAATGATATAAATTTTAATTATTCCAATCAGAATAATTATGCCACTGATGTTACACCACAGCACTCTTGAATGATCAATTCTGACTGTGTTGTTGTAGGAAACTGATCATCTTCATCATGGTAACATCACACCACCCCCTCGCTCATTATTTTGCTATAACAGCATGCTCATGTTTTATTCCTTACTTATTAAACTATTTTAAACTATTTTAAAATCCACCACATAATTAATGCCCATGCCCATGACTGGATACATTACCTCATGCTCATTCAGACTCAGATGTTCAGAAAAAATATGTATAATAAATACACATTTTAAATTCACTTAAATTCTAACAACTAAACTGCTTTACATTTGACATCCAGGAGGAAGCTGCAACGCCTCGCATTAAAGTGATATGACACACACACACACAACTGTTTTACACCTTCAAATTTCAACATGCATTCAGTTGTGTTTTGTCAATGCTCTTGAATACTTTAGCTCATCTTTATTTCAGTGTATGAAACAATCAGACACTGAAATACTTATTAGGAGAATCAGCAGCTTATAATAACAGTATTTTTAGATTTTTAACTATTGCATCTTATCAATCAGTTCATTTTAATCTGTACACCCTAGATAAAACATTAGGCTGTTATTATTTATATGTCAATATTCCACACAAACCTCTAGTTGAAAGCAGAAATACTGCCATTGTAAATCTTTAATGCGATTATGTACATATGCAGATCTGGATTTTTTCCCCATTTATCTAAAAAAAAAAGCATCCTGATAAAAATTGTAAACATTGACAAAATAATATTTATGATTTTGTTATGTCACCATACAATTTAGTTTACAGAAAAGTTTTTTCATTGGTTTAACAACGTTGATGGTTCGACCGATTCGGTCATTAAACAAAAATAAAGTAAGTAAACCAAATAAACATTCTGGTTTAAATTTTTCGTTTCAACTTTATCAAGCATGTAAACAGTTGATACTGTTGATCTCAATTCTATTGCATCTGATCATATTCAGTCAGCAAGTATAAACAGAAATTTATTCAGTTTTTATTCAGATAATATATTTATCTGAAATTAATTATTTTTTTAAGGGGGTTTGTAAAGCTCCTTAAGACAATAGAATCTGCCTTTACTGGACTCATTTATACTGGTTTTTATATTGTGTGGTAGACAGTCTACAAACATTCTACAATCATGTATACTTCAATTTCAGACAGCTACAATTACCACCAGACCTATTTTATCTGTTAATTTATTATTACAGCTTGTTTGAGAACAGAATGAGATTGAAGTACAAGATGTATGAGGATTTGTGTGAGGTTTCAGGATTGATTACTGCAATGTAAAGAACAGGATATAAGAATAAAGATTTGCATGGTATTTACATTGACATTATCAATACCATTGTTATAGACTGTTGAAAATATATACAGATAAAAGATGTACAGTGGGTGCTGTGTTTAACCACTGTATAAACACACAGATGTTGGAAGTGTTCTAGATTATTAGCAATCATTAGTTTCATTCTTAGACCACAGTATGATATTTAGTTAGCTTTTATGCACTTGAACTACACTTGATTTTTAAAAAAGATTATATGTATTCACTTTTTAAAAACAAAGTCTGTCATTGCACAGTTATACTTCCATTGAATTCATCATGCAGTTGTTTGTAATGCTAGATACATACACTGCACAGAAAAAGGTTAAATGCTCATATTCTCTGTGACTGAGTGGGGAATTTGACATGGGTTGTATAACCTGTTTCGTAATGTGCAAAATTTGTAAAAACAAATATCTAGACTTTCAAGTTGCTCTCTTGACATTTATTTGGGATTGAATGTCAACAGAGCAACTAGAAAGTCTAGATATTTGTTTTTACAAAGTTTGCACATTACAAAACATGTGATTCTTCCTACAAATTAATGTCCATCCTATAAATTAAATAGCCCCAGTTAATTTTCGTTTCAACATATGTACCACAGAATAATGTAATAAAATAACTAATAACACATTTAAATTAAGAACTAAATATGTTTTCAGTGTGAAAGGATTCTGTCAAATTCAAGTGAATGAACCAGACAATGTCTAAAATTAAACAAGCGAACTTTATTAGCTAGTTAACTTGTGTCATTGTTGCTTATAAAAATGTATTATTTTGCTGAACAGGTTAAAGAAACAGAAATAGTCTGATCTCAGTCTTTTACACAGTGGACCAGAGTTCAGAGTTAATATGCACCGCCATTTTCTCATTTTAGCCTATGGACCGACTACACTGAAGAACTTCCGAAAAACTGACGAAAATATGGAAAAGATCGACTTAAGGAGACAATTAGTGTAAAGAAATATGCGGATGGATTCCTTCAACTCCATCAAACTTAAAAATCAAAGTAGACAGGGGCTTTGCTAGCTACTGAACTTCTCAGCAACATTTCCTTTCCTTTGAATCAAACATGGCGCTTGCACAGAAAACATCCATACATCCGAATGATTACACCACTGGGACCCGTATTAGGCGACTAAATCGTGGAGAAATCTTTCATTCCGATCGTTTTCAAATTCAGACACAACAAGCAGTTAGAACGAAAAAAGACGGTCGACTTACAAATGGGTTTAAGTCCATATTCCTATCGGAAACGCAGGAAACATTATTTCTCTCCACGCCATCGGCAGCCTGTTGCTATAGTCTTACAGTCTATAGACCCTGAACACTTAGCCCTGACTCTATAAGATTATAAGTACCCTAAACTGACATTTGAAATTTAAATATATATATTTAATTTTTGTAGGTGAAACCGATTTTTAGGTTTAAAACGTTTCTTCCTACAACAAGCCCATGTTAAATGCGCGCGCACAAAACAGGAGACAATACAGCCTATAGAAACTGTCAGATACCGGGCGGAGCAACGTCCATCTATCTCTCTCTCTCTCTCTCACACACACACACACACACACGCACGCACGACGAGCCACTGGCACACGAGCATATAACAAGAAGTTGTGTTAAATATACGTTTTAAAATACGCCTAGAATAAAACAGTTTAAAAAAATCAGAATAAACGCAGGTACAGAGGCTTCGCTGAATCATGTGGCCACCTTACTGTAAGACAAGACATACTATTTTCCATTAGGAAAATCTGTGGAGAGAAAACTGTATAACGACGTCGTTATAGACTAAACTACTAGAATAGGAATACTATTACGTCAAAATACAAACTCA
Organism: Pangasius krempfi; assembly: GCA_037576825.1. Classification (NCBI taxonomy): domain Eukaryota; kingdom Metazoa; phylum Chordata; class Actinopteri; order Siluriformes; family Pangasiidae; genus Pangasius; species Pangasius krempfi. The sequence goes on along the minus strand of CM075002.1, from coordinate 12,136,188 downwards.
TCTATAAGGAGAAAGTCGCCTTTTCTCCCGCCCGGATTCGTATCGAATAGCACCAGCGGGACCAATGAATGAACACTGCTGTGCACGCCGGTGGGCGTGGCAAGGGGCGAGACGCTCTTTTCTGATTGGTTTTTCATAACAACCAATTGGAGCGCTTCATATGTTTCCCACTTTGTGTGTCTGTGTGTCAGAGTGAGAGAGTGAGAAATGGGGGTTAATATTAGGTGTGAACTCTGAATTGTTTGGGTGTTTGTTTTTGTTTTTCATTTTAAAATTAAATAGCTAATAGAAATCAAGAACAAGCTAAAAATTAACACTGACAGTAAATATAAAAAGGTCTCTAACAAAAACATAAAAATTAGCAACTAACATTAGCCAGTAAACCTAACACCAAAGTCTACAAAGCAGCTGTTATTACAGGGGCAGAGAGAAGAGCAAATATAAAACTGTGGTCACAAAGAAATTTTAATGGGACACAATGAGGGGGGAAAACCTTGAACTCCCAGACCCAGACACCCACCCCATCCCCCCACATCCCCGCCAACAACAACAATCAGTGCCAACATGGGGTAAGAGAAGAACTACCAAATAAATAAATAAATAAAAATAAAACATAGGAATGTAATAGATGTTGAATGCTACACACTGGCTACCAGTTAATGAAAAGTAATTAATACTGATACGCTTGCTAACCTAGCTGGTGGAGTTGTAAATATGTTGGTGAATATAATCATAAATATGTAAATCACCAGACATTCCATGATTAGCCAATTGGTCTTTTGGCACCTTACAAGAAGAACAAACACTTTCCACATCAAACAACAACAAAAAGCAAGAGATGCCCACCAAATACTCCCTGACACCAGCCTTGGCGCACATAACATTCTATGTCATCCATGAAGACTTCTATCCTGCCACCATTCAAAGTGTATGTGCATGTCTCTAGTGGATCCCCCCCACCTGACATGCACCTGGCTCACAATCACCCTTCAACCACTCAATGATGATGCACGCCTAAAGAAGCATTCAAACAGAGAATATGCCAGGACATTATATTAACTAATACCAGGATACCAACAGTCTCCAGATTTCACTTGGTTTTCACCTATCTATTTCATTTAAAACAAAAAGCAATAATATACTCATAAATTACCCTGTGGTACACCAGGGAAGGAGCAGTAATTTGTTGTAAATAACCAAGATACTATTTTATAAATACGTAGCAAATAGGAAAATATTACATAAATGTGTCTGTCCTTGGGGACATGAACACATGAAATTGAACGCTGTCTGATTTCACAAAGGGTAATGTGTACATTAAAAACAAACATGACAGGTAAATAACAACTTTCCCTCTGCCAGTTTCATTACTTACAAGAACATAGTAAGAGAATACTGCTGTTTATGCATAATACTATTTAATAATTTTATTAATTCATGGCAAGGATTTAGGCAGATTCCAATTCAATTCAATTTTATTTGTATAGCGCTTTTAACATTGGACATTATCACGAAGCAACTTTACAGAAATACATGTCTCAGAGGTCAAATTCATGTTGTACATAGAGGACCTGGTTGTGATATCTCCTACTGAACAGACCCTACAGTAGAACCTGGACATTCTGGAGCAGTGATATCAGATTTGGGCTTTGGCAGTAAACCTGAACAAAGCTAAAGTTATGATATTCCAAAAATTATGCAGATCTCTGTGAACAAAATATAAATTTGTATTAGGAAGAATGGAAATGAATCACTCTTTCAGTTATAATTATTTAGTCACTTATTTAGGTAATGTTTCCCAAGTGGTGAATGAACTGAGAGATTTCAATACCATACAATGCTTTTTTGTGGTGATTCCAGTTAGAATTTAGAAGTAAAAAATTGTTCCTGCTTCCTAAAAGTGTATAGGAACACAACAGACAATGTGTAATAATACAGATATAAAATGTCAACCAAGTTTTGGAGGCATCTTAAAAATAGAGACCCCTACACTTCATTATAATGTGCTGGAATACTAAGACCCAAGTAAAAACAGCAGTCCTCTCACTCAGCTGATCCTGAGCCATTCTTTAACTGAAAACACCACTGTTCACTATGCTCACTAACACCTCAGGGTCAGGACCAGAACAAAATAACAGACTCAGTCAGAAGCATCCAAATTATGACACAGCAATAATACATCACCTAAATTGACAGAGAAAATGTCGTGCTGTTAGGTGCTGGTGCAATGGCACACTACCTAAGCATAGAGATAGGTAGTGACTTTAACACTGGCTGGCTATAGAGATTAGCAGAACCACACAATCCTGCCTGCTTGAAGAACAAATGGATATGCCAGCAAATCACACCTAAAACAAAAATGTACTTTCTGAGTGAAGGCTCGAAATTCACTAAAACAGCTGGAGAATTCTTCAGTGAACTTACCACTAAATGTGTTGAATTTTTAACAACCAAATATTCAAATACTGAAATAAAAATTACATTAGATTTTAGCAGTGTGCAAGGTGAGCAGTAGTCCTCGCCTGTGAGCAGGTCCAACATTACACTTATGCAGGCCTTAAAATGTTCTAATTCGCATTTTATTATATTACTATTCACATGCTTTACCCCGAGCTTTGGTAATACAAATGTGCATTTATTATAAAGCATCTTGAAATATTTATATTCGTGTTCTGATTTATGTATGAAAGCGTGCTGTGGAATTGTTCATTTTCTTTTAGGAAGTGATTAGTCTGATGTGTTCCAGCAGCAGCGTGGTTCATTGGGAGCATACAGGGCTGTCCTAGCGCTGTTACAGTCTCCCATGTTGGAAAAACATCACTTTCCTTACAGGCTACAAACGTGCAGCGGGAGAGTATACGGTTTTCACTGAAACCAGTAAACTTTTAAACAATTAAACGACACAGTTTTAACATAAATTACAACTATTTGTATAAAACCTGAAGACGTAGCTGCTATTCCTGTCTATCACACTCAAATAACACGCACACAGGATACAAATATAGGCCAAGAAGCAGGGGGTAGTCTTACTACATGTGTGGTAATCTGTTACACTCCATGTATTTGAGGAAGAGTCAAAAGTGTAAACTCTGTGTATTAATATACTATTTTAACTGTGTAAAATGTTAACATGATATAATAAAGGCGAGTAAAGTAAATGGCGTTTAGAGCCCCATCATGCAGGATGTGTTTTATGAATGTCAGACCCTCCCCCTCTGCCCCTATACGGCAGGCCTCCATAGGTTTGTCCCCCCGCCCTTCCCGTTGTGTAGTGTGTAGCAGGCGCGCGCCACGCCGCTTTACTACATCACTGACAGCCAATCACGAGCCAGGAAAAAAAAGTTCGCCGAAAGGAATACTACGGGAGTCCGCACGGAATCCCTCAGTCCACACAGCCAGGTTTTACCTCAAATCCAATCTCTCTTTCACTATCCAGTCTCTATCTATACTCCAGTCTTTCTCCTGTGCCAGCCTTCCACAAGTCCTGCACTTATCCTAATTGATCAAGCGGCACTCCTTACTCACGTGCGGCGTTGATTTGCAGTTTGAACACGTGGCTTACTAAAAAAACGGAATAACCGTGGGTTTTTGGTCCCATTGTCTTCCCTCGGTTTTGTTTGGAGGCGGCGCCTGCATTAACGTGTGACTTTTTTTTTTCCCCCAGTCGCATTGGTTAAGAACTTCAGGCAAAGATACACACAAAAAAGTAGTTTTTTTTTTTGTTTGTTTGTTTTTTGAAGTCTGAGAACGAAAGAGGGAGGACATGCAATAAGATCCTGGAGGCAGCCAGTGCGCAGTTCCTGTCCGTCATAATTCTCTTCTATCTATCCAGGCAGCTTTGGAGCGAGTGAGGAGAACACGCCCGCTCCGGCTGATAGACAGGGCAGCGCGCCGCTCTCTCCCAGCACTGGCTGTCCGAGGGACGCGATTAACAAGGGCTGCTCTTTTGCAAACGCGGTCGCTCTTTCTTTCTGCTCTTTCTCTGACCGTGCAGCAACATGAACAAGCTATACATCGGTAACGTAAGCGAGCAGACGAGCGCGCTCGACTTGGAAACTATCTTTGAGCAGTGGAAGATACCGTTCAGCGCGCCCTTTTTAGTCAAAAGTGGCTACGCGTTCGTGGACTGCCCCGACGAAAAGATCGCGATGAAGGCCATTGACACACTTTCAGGTGAGAATGGAGACTAATTTTAATTTTGGCATTTTGTATCCCTCTTATATGTGCACACTCGCACAAGGCGTGTTAGGCGCTTTGCGGCTGAAATGCTGTGTGAGGGAGTGATGGTGTCTGGGGAAGTGTGTGTCCATTTGACCGGTTGGTTTTTTTTTTTTTTTTTTTTTAAACCGCAGGTTTTCCGCGCCGAGGATACAAAGTGGCCAGTCTCTGCTCGAATAGGCCACATACCGCCTTTCAATGAAAAGCGCTCCGTTCTGTGAACAGCTTACACACACGGATGAGTGTAAAATCAGTTTCAATTCAAACTCTTGGCAAATCCGTTTCGCTGTGTATTTGGAATGCTCTAACTCGAGCAAGTCGTGTTCACCCTCTCTTCGCGTTCATATAGGCCTATTTTCCCTTGGTACTTTAAGTAATTTCGGATATTGTGAGTATTACAAACTATCTTGTTTGGGTTATAAACCCAGCTCCATTGTTAGAACTGCGTTCACTTCGTCGTAAGCATGAACGCTGACCCGCCAGGTGTGGGGCTGGTGGCCTGGAGTCTGTTCCGAAGGTTCCTCTGATTAACACTAAACATTTTAAGATGTCATCACACATACGCCAACCATTAATTAGCTTTTGTGTGTTAATGTGTATAGACTTTGTAAGAGTCGAGTGTAGTTTCCGTGCTGTTCTCCTGAGTGAGGGAGTTTCTCGCTGTGCTCGGCTGAGGCCTGCTCGTGGTGCAGGGGGCAACTCTGTCTTCCATGTTTAACCTCCAGGAACTAGCGAGGATCTCTCTCTCTCCTTTTATCATTTAGCAAATGAATTTTCATTTACGATGTAAATGTCATTTATTTTAAGTAATTTCCATTATACGTAAAATAAAAAACATGATTTAAAAAATATCTTAACGGTTGCAATCCATTAAAATTGAGTCTTTGACTAATAAAATGTAATGTATTTTTTTTCCAGGAAAAGTAGAACTTCACGGAAAACTTCTAGAGGTAGAGCATTCAGTCCCCAAGCGTCAAAGGTAATTGAAATTCACCACTTTAACACTAATCCTAACCTAGCTTTCTCCCGTAATAGAAAATTGCGTCTATGTTCTTAAATATTGGTTCTGGTTAAATTATTTAGTAGCGTGGATATGGTAGCTAGTTTCAGTGTTCACAAATAAGTTGCTTTGTGTCCTCAAATAGATTTCAGCTCGTGTATTTCGGAATGGACACCACAGTGAGCGAGAAACGTGTGTATGGGCCTATTTAACCTTAAACCTTCTATTTTTGCGCCTTAAACAAACACGTACAAATGCACGACTATGTTCTTTCAATAAACAACTCCCTCCAAGCCGTCGGCAAAGGCCGCAAGAAATCCTGCACATGAGCACGTTAGCCCACAAGGCCACGCTTTTTACTGTGGTGACCATTTGAGAAGGAACTGCTTTTTCCTCGTGTCCCCTGTCGCTTCCGCTTGTGTTTGCTCATGCGCGGTGTGTGAACTCCCCACAGCGCCCAGACACAGAAGGGTTCGAGGCCTAGTTATAAAAAGCAGCTTTAGCTTAGGCAGGGTCTGCCATTGCATTTCCGCGTACTTTGATAAAAGCACTTCTGTTCAGTTTAACAGTAACTTACTTGAGCGTGTGTGTAACAGAAATGCCAGCTTGTCACTCGCCGTGAATTTGAACGAAGCACGTAACAGAATTGTCTTCACTTTAGGGGAGTTGGTTTTCAGACTACAAGCAATTGGGCGAAAATATTTATTTTAATAAGAATGGTTTTAGTTCTACTACGTTCACAGATCGGCTGCGTAATGGTGCTAAAACGAATTACCTATTTACAAAATGTTCCTGGGGTGAAATGTTTTGTGAAATCCGTACGAAAGCTTGTAGTCTTAAAATGGCGAGTCTGAGGAGATCTGGGTACAATTAAATCTGGCCACACCCTCAAAAATGTCCCCTTTCTTTTGCTCGTATGGCTGAGTAGGTTTTTGTGTAGGTGAGCCCCGACGATGGCCTGTTTCCGCAGGTGTTTAATGTTGATTGTTGTAATTAATGCTACTACTTATTAAAAGGTAACTTAAAACAGCTTAAAGTTATTATCTAACTGACGTTTTTTTATTTATTTTCTTTTTAACTTTAGGTGAAATTTCAGGTTGTAGTGATATTTAGACTGAGTGATGTGAAAGTATATTGAGTATGTACAGGCTAATGTGTGTGTTAGAGGTCATGTATGTAGAAGTGGGTTTGGATCGTTACCTAGTATGAACAAAGTACAGCGAGGTGAACGCTGGGAAATCTGAGAGACGATTTCCCCAGTCTGACGCACGTGATTCTTTGTGTGCGCCTTGGCTGTGATTTGTATTGTGTTCTTTTAGTATGTAGTAGGCATGTGGATAGCCACAAATTTTTTTAATTGCCTTTTTATCTTTTTTCCTACATGTATTTTAAGAATTTAAAATTCTTATTAGAACGGTCACTGTGGTTTTGGAAATGGGTGCTACTGGAGTCAGTAATTAATTTGCGTAGAGTTCATAATTCAGCCTGGGGTGTGTTGAGTCTGCTAAATCTGTGATATTCTTTGGAACTTCACTACTGTGGGTGTTTTGTCCCCTTTCTCTGGGTCCTCCTGGGTGGCTGAAATGGCTGTTTTCTGTGATCTTGTACTGTGTGTTTGTGTGTGGTTGGGGAGCTGGGGGCAAGGTGGGAAAGGCTTCCAAAGTAGATCCAGATTTTTGCAAAAAAGCTATTTTGCCAAGCTTTATGTAGGCAAAAATGTCATTAGAAACATGTCTACTAATGAAATTGCAAGACATGGTCAACATGTTTGTATAGTTGTGAAAGTTGCTGCTGTGTCAGTGTTTTTGTTTTCGGTAGTGCATTGGCTGAGCTCTTGTGTGTGTGTGGGTTTTTTTTTTATAAAAGTTTTTCTAATTTAAAAGCTACATTTAAGATTCTAAGAAGTCTCTCCAGTGCATGCTGCAGGGAAGGTATGTAGGATTTCCTATGATGAGCCATTTAAAGCTAAAACTGAATGATGGCCACACATGGATCATATTCTCTTCTGGATCATGAAATGAATTATTTGATTTTTTTCCCTCCAAATCATAATGTCTTCACATACTTTTACTGTGATGATTGACTTTAAAATTAAATATGACTCTCTTAATGTGCATTATTTTGGTTTTATTTGTTGCTCTTAATAGTGTAGTTAGGTTATGTGTTGTATTTTCTTGTACCACTTCTTGAGTTTTGGAATTTGCTGTGCAGAAGTAAGTGTGTATTTATGGTGTATTTCATAATACATACATACATAGCAACTCACTTTTGTGTGGGGAAAATATGACAAGTCATTGGTTCATTTTAATCTTTTTAGACAGTAATTGTTGGTGGAAAGTGTAGGATTTATTATTGTTAAAATTCATTATTTTGAGAGGGGTAGTGTTACTGTTAAGTGTATCATGTAAGCCATTCCTCTAGTTGAGTGTCGAGTTAATGTGGGTTATGAATCACAAGGCTACATGGGGGGGTGGGGGGGTTAAATAAATTTTTAGTAGTTTTTAACATGAGGAAATTGCTGTTATGCTGGGTGACTTCTGATACTCGCACATATGGTAGTGAAGAAAGGCCACTAAATTTAAAATACAGTCTCTATAGTTATAAGTACATATCTTCAACACACACACTTTAATTCATGTCTGTAGGCTAACCTGTCACTATAGTAACCATACTCCAGCCCCGGGCAGAAGGGGGCTCTGTCGGCCTGAAATGGGGCACTGAGAACTCGCCCATCCCCTACACACACACACACACACACACACACACACACATTCTCCACACTCACTCCTATAAGCTAATCCACCAGAGAAGAATGGTCCATAAGGCATTCCCACTGTAAAGCGGGTCAGAGCTGGAAAAAAACATCATTCCTACTAGTTTTGTAGGAAGAGGAATTTTTTTTTTTTGGAAAGATTTAAATGGCAGCATAGCTTGTGTGCTGGCGGATATTTAGGTTCTGGATTATAGAAAGGTCCTTGCAAAAATTCTCAGGGTTTATGGTGTAATTTTAGATGGTTTGGAAGTGTGTAGTTATTTTTAAGATTGTTATCAGGGGCAGTGTTTTATAATAATCAGTTATATACAGTAATACAGTGCCACACATTTCAGATTAACATTTCAGATGAACTTGTAGCTCTGGCGCTCATAATCTGGACCAAGTACACACTTTATCTATATAATGAATGCATCATCAGTAGGATTCTTCTCCCAATCATACACCCCTTCATATGAAAACTAAAGTAGTGTTTAATTGTGCAATCTCTTATAGTACAGATTTTTGATAAAATGAATTAATTTACTCCTTAGTGAGAGTAGGTGTAATAGAAAATACAAATGCACTGACAAAACATAACAGGAAATATAGGTATCAGAGATGGATTTTTTTTTTCAACTGTGCAGTTGTAACAGAAACTGTAATTGTCTAGAGATAAATGACTTTTTCTATATGTAAAGGATTTAAAAATTAAAAGTAAAAATAAAAGTATTTATTTACTTTAAAAGGGCCCAATATGGTAATAAATTGAGTGTGTCTGCATGTGTATTCTGACAAAAAAGGTTCACACAGCTAGAAAAATCAAAAGCATTTCCATTGCAATTGTATCAACATGCATTCAGTTTATTTAGCCTTTAGAGTAACTCTGGCTTTTTCAGACTTCTCTTGATACACATTATTAATGGACACACTCCTGGACAAACCAGGAAGTAAAAAAAAAAAAAAAAAAAAAGCTGGTCATGACCGTTAGCTGGTTCATTTATCTTCCCTGAAATTTATTTCAAATGTTCAAATTCTCTTATGCTCTCTGTGGTGTGTTTTCATAAGAAATACACAGATACTGTGTGTTTGAGTCAGGTTTCATTTGTACCCTATTTTGTGAACAATGCTCTATGTGCATTTAGCAATTATAGATGAAAATGTGCAAACACACATGGTGTTTGTACTTTGTAGTAATGTGACACTGACGGTTTCAGGCTGTTGAAATGTACACATTTATGGAACCAGAGCCTGAGATACCAGACACAACAGGGAAAACACTCTAGCCCAAAGCACAGGAGACCATGCCACTCAAACAGTACTTTAAATAAAAATTCACCCTGTTGTCACAGAAATTTGTTTACGTAAAAATGTGGTTAGTGTACATTTTTCACTGTCTGCACTGTAATGGCTCTGCCCAAACCTTTACAAAAGCTCATGAGTCAAAATGCTAATTTTGTCACTCTGTTAGAGATTTTTGTCTTAAACTTTTGTGATGTTAAACTGTTTGTGGTCTTGGCTGGCCATCTACATGGTTTCATTTTACTGGAATAATTTGTACTTTTTAGAAGTTTGTTTTTGTTGAATTTAAACTTTATCTCGCTAGGCTGGTTGTTCATATTTACAGTAGAGGCCTTACAAGGGGGAGTTTAATCTTAAAGCTTACTAGGGACACATTCAAAAAATTGTACGAGTTATGCCAATCTACATTAGCACTAATGTAGCCTACAGTGTACATTGTGCTCGTAGTCTGTGTATGGTGAAGCGCAATATGGTGTGGGGTACATGAAGCCTGACAATGTCTGTGATGGAATAACTGTTCATATGCTTCAAGCTTTTATTATAGATTGTCAGGATTATAGTTCTGTGTATATACAGTATTTCTTTTCAGGTTTAGTGGATTTACACACAGTTGCTCTGCAGCATTTGGACATTGCTATGCTCCCTTGTTATCGCTACAGGTGTTGGCAACCCACCATTGTCCTGTTTTGTACAGTAGTGACAGAATTGACCAGATTACATGAGGCTGAAAATAAAGAGCTTGCTTTTAAATTATCCTGTATTTATTTTTAAAACATTTAAATATTTATAATGGGGTATATGAGCTAAAAAAAAAAAAAGAAGGTATATTTTCGATAGGTCTGCCTTCAGATTGATCAGATGGCTGTTTTCAAATGCAAATTGTCTTAAAATATGTCTGAATATATTTATATTTGACAAGCTGGTGTAATTTAATGTTAGTAAAGTCTTTTTCATAGTATTTGAATAGTTTATTTAATTTTTATTTGTATATTTCAGTGAGGTGAGAAATGTTTAGACAAAAACTTGGCCTAGGTCATCCATTCATGTGCTATTTTATACCCACTGATAGTGTGCTTCACATGAACTCCCCTTACAGCTTTTCATAAACTTGCACCTTTATTTTATCAGGTTAGTAAGTAAAATGTTTTAAATAATGCCTTAAAACTATTTTTAAATAAACACAGAGCTTAAATGGCATCAGACTGTTTTATACAGATTAATTACCTTTAGGTTTATTTAATTATCTACAGTCTTCAAAACTAAAATTTTTCTAAGTCTGTTCAGAACTTTGAGTCTAATCAGAACCATTTAGATGGTTAGTTTGAATATTATTATTATTTGATCATGGCTCGCTCTTTTTCTTTAAGTTGCTCTAAAGGATATGTTTCTAAAATCATATCATGACACAAGCTGTTTCTTGGCCATTATTTTGAGGAATAAATGTGCTTGCTGTGACATGGTAATGTCAATATTTCCCTCTGAATTTACGTCTTGTATTCTCCTTCTTTTAAATTTCTCTCTCAGGAGCTGTAAACTGCAGATCAGGAATATCCCACCACACATGCAATGGGAGGTGAGTATACGTTTAAGTTGAGCAAAGTTGGCAATACGATGAACTTTGCTCAAAAACCCGATGACTTAGCTCACTGGATTGATCTCAGATCTGTTTGGGCGTGGACTAATCTTTAAATGCTCTCACTTGATGGACTTCCTCTGTCCAAGATTCTCAGCTTGCTACACCATTCAGATTAATGAAAGGTTTACCCAAGATTGACTGGCCATTTTGCATTAAAAGGGGATAAATTCTGGTACATAGACATTGGATTTTAATCACTTGCATATTAATTTCACTACACTACAGTATAGGGCTGGGCGATATGGATCAAATCATATCATGATATGGATACGTTCATATCTTGAAATGATATCACAATATCATCATGTTTATAAAAATCAGGCAAAAATTGTCTATACAAAATAACTGCATGCGTTCATGAATGATTTGTGGCAAACCTAACAAATGACTGTTTTCTAGTTAGTGTCTGATTTGTTATACCCAAACCACATCCAAATAACAGAAGTACCTACTTTTTTAGGACAAGTTCCTCATCTTTTTTCAGACTGATGCCTGTTCTGTGTTGGGATGTTGCAGGGAGTTTAATCGCTATATCACACAACCCTACTACAGTTTGTGCACGATCTGTAATATTACACATTCAGAAGCCACTTCCATTCAGTTCCATTACATCTACACAGTTCTCAGTTTCTGCAATCTAGATTAAAGTCTTTGTTAAAACCAAGACCAAAAAGCAGGCTTTTTTTCAATACCTGTGGCATGTTTTTGCTTCTGTGTACAAAGTAGTGCATAATGTTTATTGAGAGATTCATTATGGTCTGCTCTGAAAATATTTATGTATTTCAAAATACTGGTAACCAGCAGCTTTTCTTGCAGCAAGTGACCACACTGGCTAATTAGTGCACTGAAATATTACAAATAGTTATTGCTGTAGACTTAATAAGGCTAAAGCTTTACGTAATGCATTCAGTTTAAAAAAAAAAATTATTTATTTATTTTATTTATTTATTTATTTTTTTAATAATATAATGAGCCACAGCGTGATGCACTTCGACTTTTGGTGCTATAGATTGTTGTGATTGCTGACGGTAGTGAAATTCTGGATTAATTTAAGACATGGTGCTATATTTAATCTTATTCAGTCTTACATTCAAACATAGCCAATTTTGATTCTTGACAACACAAGCTGTGGCATTAATAGCACTGTTTCCCAATTCTGCTCCAATACACTGCTCACATCCCATCTACCTCAACTCTTAAGCTAAGTAAATAGATGTTCCTGGTGGGATGTTTGGCCAAAATTTCTCTTGCAAAGTTTTTATTTACACAGTTTCTTCTACAGTGGAAATGAGGTGAAAAGGAGTAATCCATTTTGTTTGCTATATGAGTACTGACAAATTATGATTTAGATTTACTTCTATAACAAAGCACTCAGCCACATAAACTAATCCAATCCACAGAAGCTAACCCTTAGAGGACCACAGGCTCAGTGTGCTGTCATTGTCTTACCCTCTCTCTTCAGTTTTAACTCATGAATGGAGTAACACTAACACAATGCATCATTCGTCAGACCAGCTTACATTTTTTGACCAGCTTGTTCTGTGCCTGAGCATTATTCCCCAAATTCTTGTGTCCTGATAAGATTTTAACCATGTGTATTTATGCTTGTAATCATATATATCTCCAGTTGGCCAGACTGAAATCTGATTGCACTGTTAAGTGTTAATATGCAAATCAGCTAATTTCATTCGAACATGAGAGGTGGTGGTGGTGGTTTTATTTTTTTTTTTTTATTTTTTTTTTTTTTTTTTTTTTAAAGTTGGTTTTTTAGAAGGTGGTTGCTGCATCAAATCATTTTTTTTGCCCATCCCCTCACTCGAAATTTTTAGTATCTCTTTTTTAAAGTGACAACTTCTGTATTCAGTGAGCAAGTTCTGCACTTATTTTACTTGGTCAGTTGTGAAATGTGGCATTCAAAGGCCTGTATTTCCACTTGTATTACATGTAGCTAAAATGTATCTCGGACTGCTTGAGGTGGTGTGAGATCAGATTTAAATCTGCCTTAAATGCATCTTGTGTGGATAATCCCCATCAGATATAATTCTGATACTCATGACACAGTGAAGGTGTTTATGAAGTGTGCAAATAGTGTAGTCATCACTAATGCAGATTCATCAAAAATGTAGGGTGAAAAGGGATTCATTTTCATTGCTCCAACTGATTTGGCAGGCAACTGTAAATTTTTAGCGTCCCATTTTACTCAAAAGGTAGCCAGGTTTTTGTGGGAAATACTATTACTTATGTCCAGTAAACACACCACTTCATTTGATCACCAGCAGAAATCACCAGAGATGAGTAATGCACACACATCTGACTGCCTTGAGAGATTTGTGTATTTACTGAATATCGAAAACATTTACTATGAGCAGATGAAGCAGTCTAAATACTCGCTTTATGTCCATTTGTATTTTATATCAATTGAGTTCAAGTAGATGGATTTAGAATTTATAAATTTATTTCTACATTTAGGTATTTTCAGCACTTTATAATATTTACTATATATTTTCAGCACTTATAAAGCACTAATATAAGAACGTCATTTTTATAAAAACGTCTTCATAAATAGATTAAAGTGCAGACAATTACTGAAATGGGAAGTAGTTTTGGATGTCCTGTAAAACATTAGTGTGGCTGCCTGGAGTTAGAAAGTTAGCTCTAGAAATAAAGGTAGTGAAGTATGCTTTAAAAAAAAAAAGGGGCTATGCCTCTGATGAATATTTTACACCAAGCTGACAAATCACTTCCTGGTCCACTATTACAAAAAATTTCTGAGTTTTTAAGAGGAAAGTGTCAAACATCAGCACAAGGTGCACCTTCCATCCATATGTCGTGTGATATAATTGTCACTGAAGTGAACACCAGTTTTTTTTTTCCCCCCATAAAAATCTTCATTAAGAAGATATCTAAATGATTTGATTCTTCCACTAGTCTCTTTGGCTCCTGGTGCATAACTTAAATGCAGCATATGTCCACTACGTTGACTTGCCTCGGAAGTGGGAAGTCTGAGCTTGGAATGAATTCATTTTTGACCTCCATTAAAGCTGCAAAGTGGGGTGGGGGGAAGACACATGGACACCTCCATGTTTGTCTTTTTTTTTATAACGAGCTAGCTAGATAGCTAGCTGGCTGTGATATTTACCTCCTCACAACAGTGACCTGTATAGTCAGTGTTACACAAGCAAATACTTGTGTATACAGTATACCTCATTTAAAGGTAAGAAGTGCTACTTTGTTTACCGTTCATGCTTTGAGCAGGCATGTTAATTTGACATCTCACTCCGATACCCTGAAAGGAAGAGACCATCCTGAGTTTTCGAGTTGAAAGGGGTTTTGTTCTTTGCTTTTTCATGGTCAGAGCCTGGCAGTTACTAGTTATGAACTCTAGTTGAACGCAACATATTACTTGGTTACAGGACTTTATTTATTTATTTATTTTTCGACTATGTAGGGCAGGGATTTATGTTTCACAGATCAGAGTATTGCATTGTAACTTAATGTCTGACTGTGGAATATTTGTATTCATCCTTTTCCTTTAATGCCACTGGAGGAGTATGTTTAATAGACAAAGCAGTCTTTTTTTTTTTTTTTTTTTTTTTTTTAAATATATAAATAAATAAAAGTAGGTTAACTGTTGAGGTACAATTAATTAAATTGACTTACCATGCAAATCTCTCAACCTAGTTTACCAAGGTTATTCCAGTTGAATTATATGAAGGATATACTGGGTAATGTATAGATCTAATGTCACCCTTTTTCAATGCTTTGGAATTAATGGAATTTAGATGCCATAGTGCTTTATTTTAGATTTATGTACAGGGTATGGAATAAGTAGGATTCGCACTACTTAATTCTGTACTAAGTAAGCATAGAGCCAGATGTTTTTGTGCATATGCCACTAGGATCAGGACTAGTTACTATTAGGAGCGTTTTTGATCCCTTGTCACCAAGTGTCTGTGAGATGGGTTCAGGGTCATGATTTGATTCTATGTTCTGTACTTGCCATATGAGTCCTTTCTAAATGGGCATATCAAATCTTTGTTTATTTCGATAACAGCCAATGCTGTCCAAGATATTGTACGCAGACTCTTCAAAAGAGTAGACTCTTCAACAACAGTCATCTTTTATTTCAAAGTATGTTTTTTGAAGGGAGTAAAGGAATTCAAACAGAACAACCAAATCAATGCTGTAACATTTTTCTGCCTAACTAAACTGCCACTCTAAACAGATGACCAGCAGAACTGGTTTGTGGATGAGCAGAGTGCAAATCTGGTATACACCCCCAAGATTTCATCTTTTTAATAAGTATTAAATGGGAAATGCAACTGTAAAATTATAACTGAGATGCATACAGAAACACCAGTTTTGATTTTGTAGATGGTTGGCTATGAAGTCCAGAGGATTTGACATACTATATTCTCTTGAAGCAAAGAATATATGCACTGTCTGAGTAGCTCTTTTTAACCCTTTTTTGGACTACACATTTACTTCTTTGTAGTGCCATAAGCCTTAAATGTTAGTGATTTTGAATCAGGTTTTTGGTAAAATGTTTATCATGAGCACTGATATTTGTGATACCATCACTAAAGGGGAAGACAGTATTTTGTTGCATTTATTGAAAGCAGAATTAAGCCTTTTAACAGCAAACACTACAAAGTGGTGCGCTTGCTTGGAACAGTGAAAATGCAGCTTGTTTAGTTTCTTTTTTTAATTTTTTTTAATTTTTTTATTTTTTATTTTTTTTTTTATTAAACGCCCAAATGGGTATAGTATCTTCACTTCATAGTAATGATAAACTTTGAGTTTGTCCTGTTAATAAACATGATCAGTTATTGCACTTATTGAAGGGCTGAAATTCATCTTGTACTAAATGCAAAGCATCAGTGTAGCAGCCTGTCCAGGCATGTAGGCGTAACTGCTCATGCCATAAAGGCAAAATGTGTAAATTGGTTATGTGGTGCCAAGATAAGAAAAATGAACATGGTGCTCTTTGACCGTCAGAAGCCAGTGGCATCTGTGAAGGTGGTCAAGACTGAGCACTTTCCCAACATGGTGATTAGGCCTAAACTGTGACTTATAAAATACAGGTTTTACAAAATTCCTTATGGTATTTTATCTGTATGTAATTTGGGCCAAACTGTCATTTATATTAGCGTGTATGTTAAGCTACACAGCCTCTATAGACTTGTAAATTAATTTGTGAATGTACAGGTCTATTTATTTTAAACCAGCATGTTATTACAGAAACCTGACTTTTTGTTACCATACTTTCTAATATTAAACTATCGATTTTAAACCAAGACCTTCAGAACGATGCATTTTGTTTCAGAAATAGAGGTTATGTTGTTCTGCTTATCTGTTTAGTGAAGTGCTTGAAGAGAGCAAATATTTAAAGCAATACAAATTTAACTTTAAATAGGTCAAATCATGCAGTTACTGAATAAACTGCCAGTTAATTTCATGGAATAAGTCAGTGGCCATGCTGAGAGAATTTTAGCCAGCAGTGTGATTATTCACTTTTTACAGCATGGGCCCGTGCTTTAGGATTTTTTCCGGGAGCAGTATGTGCTCTTGTTGAGGGCTTGCGCGATATGGACAAAATACCTCGTGAGTATCTGTATGTGGGATATACTGTGGAGTAGCAGAGGCCCCTTTTTCCACTTCCAGTGTTTAGGCAAGATCAGTCTGGCTTGGATTATAACCCACTGCCCCTGTGCACTCACAAGGCTCCACTCTCCATCTGTGCACTACCCCACCCCCTATACACACAGCACCAGCCAACTATTGGACATTCTTGAATGATTGATGCTCATGCAGCCAATGGCTGGAGCTCTTTGGTGGCAAAAGAGATTTCCATAGTAAGGCTGGCGTCAGCCAATAAGAGGATGTGAAGAGGAGACCGGAAGTGGGTGTGTAGTGGTGGATGTATAGAGGGGTGAGTGCTTCTAGGCCTGGAGGCACCGCTCCTCCTGCTCATTCTTTCACATAAAACTGCATGCTGCTGTACTAAATAGCATACCAATACAGCATACCACTATTTCAAACAAGTGTGCCCCAGGTGCCTCAAGAAATATTCATTGTAAGAGTTGCTCAGTGTTGTGTATGTGACAGTGACATTTTGAGTGTGAAACTAAAATGCACCTAAAATTAGTGAGAGTTATGGACAAGCCTCCAGTCATTTAAGCAACTAATCATACTCATGTTTCAGACACTTTAGATACTTATGGAGGAGCTGGCCATATTTAACAAAATGATTCAATAATTTGATGTGTCTTAAAATTATGGGCCAGTTTTTATCACTCACTCACTTTTTCCAGTGTCTAATGTTACTCGTGCATTGTTTTTTCTTGTTTCCTTGTGCAGGTGTTGGATGGATTATTAGCTCAATATGGCACAGTGGAGAGTTGTGAACAAGGTTACTACATTCACAAGACATCTAATTTCTTTAATTTCAGGCTAACTCATCTATAAGAGGGTTTTAGCTGGATAGTATTCTTTGACCCTGACCTATATGTACTATCAGGATGTGTTTTTGATAGACTATAAAGCACTTTTTAGTCACTCTGGATAAGAGTGTCTTCTAAATGATGTAATGTAAATTTTTTCCCCTCTGTAGTCAACACGGACACGGAGACAGCCGTAGTGAACGTGCGTTACGCCGTTAAGGAGCAGGCCAGACAGTGAGTACTTCCCTTTCTGTGTTTAGCCAGAACGCTCATTGTCTGATAGTGTCATATCGTTCCATGCTTCATTTTGCTGCTGCCACCCAGTGCTAGATCAGCGGCACTGCAGGGCTCTTAGTGTTCAGTGCTAAGGGTGATTTATTTATTCAGTTATTTATTTGAAGGACAGGAGATTCTAAAAATTTTTATTTTATTTTAAGCCATGCATTTACTCATCAGCCTTGCTTAGGTTTCTGTTTTTATCTTTATGCCAATTTTGTTCCACTTATGTTATTCCTTAGCTTTTTATGTTCAACCTTACTGTAAAATTCTCAGCAAGATGAAGCTCTTACTTCTCCTTCATGTGATTGCACATTAGGATTGTCTTGATTCCTTTTTTCTATTTTTAATACAATCTCAAATTGATATTGAGATGTGCCGATAGTAGATACTGATCTTCCCAGTGACCAAGCCAACTCCAAAAGTTTGGAGCTGTAAAATGTCAGAAAGCATGATGATGCTCTGCATTTAAGGCAAGTTATGTTAAGCATGATGTCCTGTCCACCAACACACTCAAACCTCTTTCTTCCCTGTCTTTAGAGCAGTTGAGAAGCTGAATGGTTTCATGATGGAAAACTATGCGCTGAAGGTGTGCTACATACCAGATGAGACCGTGCTCTCTGAACCCCCAGCAGTTGGCAGCAGGAGAGGAGGGGCACCACGTGGCCCACCACGCCAGGCCTCACCCTCTTTGGGTACTCGCCCTAAGCTGCAGTCTGACATTCCGCTGCGCATGCTTGTGCCCACCCAGTTTGTGGGTGCCATCATTGGCAAAGAGGGTGCTACGATCCGTAATATTACCAAACAGACACACTCAAAGTAAGCATGATTTTGGTTGCAATTTTATGCATTGTAAATATTTGTGTATGCTTAGGTCTTCCAAGCAGATTTGTGTATTCATTGTCCATTTGTAGAATGACTAAGGAGTTACTTTTTTTTTTTTTTTAAGAAAAAGATTTGATTTGCTCCTATCTGCAGATATTATAACAAGTATTAACAAGAATAAGTAACAGCACTAGAACATAGTTCTGCATTTTGACAATGTCTGAATATTGTGATTTTTTCCCCTCCCTATGCAAACATGCAGAATTGACATCCATCGTAAGGAAAATGCAGGAGCAGCAGAGAAACCCATAACAGTCCATTCAAATCCAGAGGGATGTAGCTCTGCCTGCAGGAGCATCATGGAGATCATGCAGAAGGAGGCCCTAGACACAAAAATGTCAGTTGAAATTCTTATATACTCCCACCCACAGACACTAGCTGACAAGCTGACTAGTTTCATTTGATCAGTTGCCCTCTTGCTTATCTTTATGCACCTGTTTGTATTTCCTCTCATTATGGATTTGCTGTGTCCCTCTATCTGCTGCTCATGTACAGCTCTGAAGAGATTCCTCTGAAGATTTTGGCTCATAATAACTTTGTGGGGCGCCTGATTGGAAAAGAGGGCCGCAATTTGAAAAAAATTGAACAAGACACTGGGACCAAAATCACCATCTCACCGTGAGTGATTTGTAAATAGTACTGGTGTTTTTCATAATTTTTAATTGAATGAATATCCATAAATAACAAGTAGGTAATCTTTCGCTATTTTCTCCAGTCTCCAGGACCTGACTCTGTATAACCCAGAGCGAACAATCACAGTGAAGGGCTCAATAGAGGCATGTGCCAGAGCTGAAGAGGAGGTCATGAAGAAAATCAGAGAGGCCTATGAGAATGATGTGGCTGCCATGAATGTAAGTTGGGAGCTCTACTTTTACTTGTCAAGCAGAAAACAAAAAGCAACACTCAAAGATGTATGTTTTAAAACTCTGTCACTTTTAAGTTTGTGCTAAATGCTTAAATAACATTTTATCGCTAGTTTATTTATCTGTTTGTGTGTGTCTGCAGCTCCAATCTAATCTGATTCCTGGCTTGAATTTGAATGCACTGGGTCTTTTCCCGGGTGGGACAACAGGAGCAATATCCCCTTCTATGGTGCCAGGACCCTTATCTGGAGCACAAGCTGGATACCCATCTTTTGGGGTAAGTGTGAGTGGGTCAGTACAGTTTAAGTCCACTGTTCTACTCTGATGAAGGAACAGATCCTTACAGGAGTAATGCCAATTTTCTAGTTAGACCAGTTAGCATATTACATTGACCTTGGTGAGCGAAACTGAGCCTCACAAAAGGTGTGGACGTTGAAGAAAGAAGAAGCCATGATCTTAACACTCTTAATTGCAAGATTTGCTTTTGTGGGAATGCATGAAGGCTTTAGGATGATCTGGGCATGTTAAGTGTGTATGTACTGTGTGTCTCAAGTAAGTAACTGTGTGTGAGAGACCAGTGAGTATTTGTGCTCATTTGTGATGGCGTGTTGCAGTATTATTGTGGTAATGTGTGTAGCTTGCAGCAGAAATGCACAGGCGGGCAGCAGTGTGCCTGTATGTTAATGCGTGTTTCTCCTGTAGTGCAGCGTGTTTCGGAGTGAGGTGCCGTTTTGGTCCTCCAGTGGTAGCCCATCCCTTTCTGTAAGTCCCCCATACCACAATGCATTGCATGGCTGTTGGCTGCTCTACCTGATTGGCTAAAAGGCACAGTTGTTACCTTTGGCTTCCTCTGTTTCTGCATCCTATGAAGTGGCCTAACTGCCACATGTAACAAAGCTGCAGAAAATGCAGAATGTTAAACTGTGTGCTGTATTTGTGTGTGTGTGAGATGTATGTAAATGAAGTTGGACCAGGTGATGGCTTGACTTGGTCCACCTGCACCATTAGAATACCTTGAACTTGTCACCTTTGCATGTGTGGACCAATTAGTGTGTGGGGTTTATCCAGGGCAGATGCTGGTGACTTTTGATTGCTTGATAACATGCTTTCTAACATACTTTTATAATATACACTTAACAGTTTTACACATTTGGATATGAAAGATTGGCTTCGAGTAAAGCATCAGTATGCAACCATTCATGTGACTTTGCTTTGCCTGGCTTTATGGGTACGGCTGTGAATCAGTGTTTCCAAGCAATCGGCATTATATTGTTATAACTGAAAAGTGGACTAGAGCATTTTGCCGGTTGTCAAAAATGTGCAGACACATTTGGCTGTTTTGTCTGAGTTAGCAAGGATGATCCTTGTTCACAGCCTTAAGGTTCTGGTTGTGGCAGAATTTGACATGTGCAATTCACTTCAAACCTCACATTTTTTAGAAAAATCCGTACAAGCGAAGGGGTACAGACTTTGATCCCACACAGTTTTCATTGTTTCAGGAACAGAAATAAGAGCATGAACCTTTCATTTGAAAACTCAGGATCACACAGAGTCATGCCTGACATTCAGTACTATGTTTAGATTATACTGTTGTGTCCATATGTATTTGAACAGTAACACAATTTTCGTAATTTTGCCCCTGTACACCAACACAACGGATTTGAAATCAAGCAATCTAGATGTGATTGAAGTTTCAGCTTTAATTCGAGAGGTTTACAAAAATATTGCATTAACCTTTTAGGAATTGCAACTCTTTTTATTATTATTAATATAAATAGAATTCCTCCATTTTCAGTTTCAAATGTAATTGGACAACTGACTGTCTAAGCAATTTAATGGCCAGGTGTGGCCTGTTTCCTTGTTAAATTTTGTTAATTTTTCATTTATGGGCCTGACTGTATGTGAGGTCTTATCTGTTTACATATGAAAGTATGTACAGTCACTTTGTTTGTCAGCAGCAACCTGAGTCAGAGACAGTGCATCTCTTTATCCCAGCACTGGCAGTGGGTGCCATCATTGGGAAGCAGGGCCAGCATATAAAGCAGCTCAGCCGTTTTGCTGGTGCGTCAATAAAAGTAGGTGACATTAATTTTAATGTTTGTGTGGTGGATGGTGGTGTGTGTGTGTGGTGTGGTTTTGTTTTGTTTTTTTATTATAATAAATATATAAAGCAATTTCATTCTCTACTTTTCTAAATTCTTTTGTGTAGATTGCTCCAGCTGATGGGATGGATGCCAAGCACAGGATGGTCATTATTTCAGGACCACCAGAGGCCCAGTTCAAGGTACTGAACATGTGAGCAGATAGAGACACAACCTGTAGCCCTCTGTCAGTCACGAAAATTCAGTTTAGTAGGTCTGGGGTCCACAGTCAAGGTCATGTACTAAAATATCCTTGAATGTACTGTCGGCTCCATAAGTATTTGAACAGTGAGAGAGTTTTTGTAATTTTGCCTGCCACTATGGATTTGAAATGAAGCAGTCAAGATGTGATTGAAGTGTAGGCTTTCAAGTTTAATTCAAGGGGTTTAACAAAAATATTGCATTAACTATTTAGGAACTACGGCCATTTTTTACGTAGTCCCTCCATTTTCACAAGGCTCAAAAGTAAATGGGCAATTGACTGATCAGCAGTTTAATGGCTTGACCTGTTTCCTTATTTCATTACGAATTCAATATGTGGTCCAAAGAGGTTTCAATTCAAGTGAAGGAGGCCATCATTAGGCTGAAACAACAAAACAGACTTATCAGAGAGATAACAAACTTTAGGAGTGGCCAAATCAACAATTGGGTACATTTTGAAAAAGAAGGAATGTGCTGCTGAGCTCAGCAACACCAAAAGGCTTGGAAGACCATGGAAGACAACAAAAGTGGATGATCTTTCCTTGGTGAAGAAAAACCCAGTCACAACATCTAGCCAAGTCAGTAACACTCTGGAGGAGGCAGGAGTATAATTGTCAGTCTACAATCAAGAGATGCCTTCATGAATGTAAATACAGACTGTTTACCTCAATATCCAAACCACTGGTAACACTAACAAAAAGGCCAGATTGAACTTTGCTAGAAAATGTCCAAAAAAAAAAAAAAGGTCTGGAACAAGATTCTTTGGACAGATGAAACCAACATCAGCATACCAGAATGATGGGAAGAGAAGAGTATGGAGAAGGAAAGGAAGAGCTCATGATCCAAAGCATAATACATCTGTCAAGCATGGTGGTAGAAGTGTTCTGGCATAGGCATACTAGCTTGTCCAATTACTTTTGAGCATGGGGAGATTGATAGACTGTTTATTTAAAAAAACATTTTTTAAAAAGCTGTAATTACTAAAGGTTAATGCAGTATTTTTGTTAAACCCCTTGAATCAAAGCTGAAAGTCTACACTTTAATCACATCATGATTGCTTCATTTCAAGTCCAATAAGTTTGAATAGCACTTTTTAATATAATGATACAGGACACTGAGTTAAGGATATGATTTGTTTTTGTTTCTAATAGCTGCTGTCAAATTTTTTTTTTAATATTGATTTGGACAGATGTTTGTTTTTCTTTTTTTTGTGCAGTTCGTGGTGGTTATTCCAGCTAATGAGTTTGGTGCAGAACTGCTAGTCTCAGTGCTAGTTATATCAGATGTCACACTATTAAGATTTTGTACTCTTTTTGTTACTCTAGTTAATGTCTGGGTTATTTACATTTGTAAGGATGTCATGCCTCTTAAATTAACTAAAAAAAGGTTTATAGCTCTTTTAACAATAGGCATTGTCATGAAGCATCTTTACAGAAACAAGTAGTTGACTGTTGTTTTTATCTAAAGTCCAAAAATGTATTTGTAGTTTTTCCTGCTAGATCAGGCACTGATTCAAGCATGGTACCATGATAGGTTGCCACCTGTGCAATAAGTCCATTCATGAAATTTCCTCTCTACTAAATATTCCCCGGTCAACTGTTAGTGGTATTATAACAAAGTGGAATCAATTGGGAACAACAGCAACTCGGCCACAAAGTGGTAAGCCACGTAAAATCACAGAGTGGGGTCAGCGCATGCTGAGGCGCACAGTGCGCAGAAGTCGCCAACTTTCTGAAGAGTCAATAGCTACAGACCTCCAAACTTTGTGTGGCCTAAAGATTAGCTCAAGAACAGTGCGTAGAGAGCTTCATGGAATGGGTTTCCATGGCCGAGCAGCTGCATCCAAACCTTACATCACCAAGTGCAATGCAAAGCGTCGGATGCAGTGGGGTAAAGCACGCCACCACTGGACTCTAGAGCGGTGGAGATGTTTTCTTTGGAGTGAGGAATCACACTTCTCTGTCTGGCAATGTGATGGACGAGTCTGGGTTTGGCGGTTGACAGGAGAGCGGTACTTGCCTGACTGCACTGTGCCGAGTGTAAAGTTTGGTGGAGGGGGGATTATGGTGTGGGGTTGTTTTTCAGGGGTTGGGCTCGGCCCCTTAGTTCCAGTGAAAGGAACTCTTAATGCTTCAGCATACCAAGACATTTTGGGCAATTTCATGCTCCCAACTTTGTGGGAACAGTTTGGGGATGGCCCCTTCCTGTTCCAACGTGACTGCGCACCGGTGCACAAAGCAAGGTCCATAAAGACATGGATACGCGAGTTTGGTGTGGAGGAACTTGACTGGCCTGCACAGAGTCCCAACCTCAACCCGATAGAACACCTTTGGGATGAATTGGAGCAGAGACTGCGAGCCAGGCCTTCTCGTCCAACATTAGTGCCTGACCTCACAAATGCTCTTCTAGAAGAATGGTCAAAAATTCCCATAAACACTCCTAAACCTTGGCAAAAGCCTTCCCAGAAGAGTTGAAACTGTTATAGCTGCAAAGGGTGGGCCAACTCCATATTCCCAATTCCCTACGGATTAAGAATGGGGATGTCATTAAAGTTCATGTGCATGTAAAGGCAGACGTCCCAAAACTTTTGGCAGTATAGTGTATGTAACTCTCCCATAGCTTGATAGTAATCATCCCACTTGCTTGGGCTTATGGTCTAGATGTTTCTTGGAGTTGCAGATCTCAGAAAAGCGCAAAGATTAGATAACTGTATTATCTGATAGATGATAGATTGTTTTTAATTAGAGGATGCAAGTGTGAAGTTGTAGGGTGTAGCTACTGCTTTAATAGCAACAAAGTTTGAGCAGTTCACAGGATCTCCCTAGCTGACTAGAGACTTCTCAATTTGACTTCTTGATTTTAAAAGAAACAAACTTTAAACCCCTCTAAACTGTCAGTGTAGTGCTAAGCAGATTTCTTACCCAGCTGTTTCAAATAAAACAAAGTCTGGTGTCTATCAGGTAATAGGGCTGCAACTAACGATTATTTTCATAATCAGTTAATTGGATAAAAAAACCCACCATTTTTAAAATACCTTTTTTGTTTATTTTAAATTAAATTCACACACTGGGTGTTACAAATGTGAAGTTTTACTTTGAAATTTACATTATCGACATTTTTGTCCAGTTATTTTAGCAACAGAACGGTTTTTTTTTTTTTTTTTTTTTTTTATATATAAATGAGTAAAACAAAACCACAAACTGTTTGTGCTTCTCAAAGAGGTAGAACTGCAAAGTGCTAGACCATCACTGTTTGTCTAAACAGTCAATCTTCCATAATCTTTGACCTGAAATGTAAAAAAGTCAACGTGTCCACATGCTCCTGGCTGAGGTTGGCTTTTTTTGGCTCTTCTCCAATATGTTTGCTGCAGCCACAATATTGGCACCATTGTCATGTACAATGGCAATGCTTTTCTCTGTATTCTCTGAATTTCAAACTTCGTCACTACATGCTCCAACCATTCTGTGATGTTTGTTGCTGTATGTCTGTCTTCGAATGGCATGGTAGTGAGGCAGACCGACATCATCTTCCACTTATCCCCTATGTAATGGCATGTAATGCCAAGGTAGGCTTCAGTGGTTACACTTGTCCATATATCTGCAGTTAAAGCAATTCTGTTCTCACTATTGTCACCTTTTACATTCTGGAATGCCTCCTGGTACTTTCTCTCCATCAGTTTAGTAAAATGTGTTCTTGTGTTCTTGCTGATCATGCTTTTAAAACCTTGGTCTTCAACCACTGACAGTGGCTGCATGTCAGTGACAAGCATTTTGAGGATGGCATCAGTTACAACACCCGTTTCTTGTGGAGTGCATGGCTGATGTGGTTTTTTTTTTCTCCCCCTTCTTCTTTCTTCCCCCCTCTGAACAAACTCACTCATGGTTATATAA
Organism: Pangasius krempfi; assembly: GCA_037576825.1. Classification (NCBI taxonomy): domain Eukaryota; kingdom Metazoa; phylum Chordata; class Actinopteri; order Siluriformes; family Pangasiidae; genus Pangasius; species Pangasius krempfi. The sequence goes on along the minus strand of CM075002.1, from coordinate 12,110,581 downwards.
GGTTTTTATATGTGTGTGTGTGTGTGTATATATATATATATATATATATATAAATAAATAAATAAAAATTACACGTGCGTGCAATATACAGTCAGGTCCATAAATATTGGGACATCAACACAATTCTAACATTTTTGGCTCTATACACCACCACAATGG
>CM075002.1:12097896-12110322 GCA_037576825.1 Pangasius krempfi | reverse complement strand
AAATCCATTGTGGTGGTGTATAGAGCCAAAAATGTTAGAATTGTGTCGCTGTCCCAATATTTATGGACCTGACTGTATGTATATGGTAAGAAATAATAAAGCATAAAGAATAATAAAGCACTGATAAACTACTTTTGTTTTATATTAAATAAGGCTAACTACATTAGTTAACATGAAGTAATAATGAACACTACTTCTACAGCATGTATTAATATTTGTCAATGTTAATTTCAACAGTTACCAATACGTTATTAAATAATAACTTGTATTTGTTAACATTAGTTAATGTGCTGTAAACTAACATGAACATCTGTTTTTAACTAACGCTGTGCTCTTTACAGCTAGATTGCTTCCACTATACTAACGACGGACAATGTAAGCATGCAAAAGCAGCATAAAACTGTAAGCATGCGAAAGATACAGCAGATAATAACAAATCTGAATTAAACTTACCACCCTGATGTTTCGCTGTCATCTGTGACTCCCACATGCTTCCGTTTCAGGTGCTCGTGCATCACTGTCGTGCTACTGTGCCACAGGAGCTCCACTTTTCAAAGTTTGCAAGTTACAACTTTCCTCACAGAATTTAATGTAAAGTGCTCCTATGCCTTAGAGGACTTGGGTCGCACAATTTTTTCTGCTGTTGCTGCATTTGTACTTTCCGCCATTTTCCTGAAGTGTCTGTTTTTGCCTAAACGCTATGATCAAACGTGACATGAAGTGCGCAGGTCAACTAATCGATAGTGAGATTCGTTATTGATAATTATCGATGTTATTGATTAGTTGTTTCAGCCCTAGTAGGTATGCTACATGACTGCAAAATCTTTTAAGTCATTGTTTAATGTCAAAACTAAATTATAACTAATTTTATTAAATCAGTGCCCTATTACTTTGGTTAGGATTATGATGTATTATATGTATTTTACTTTTTTCTTTAAAAAAATTTAAAAAATCACAAAACTTGGCACACACATCGCAAATGCTGGTCATTGGGATCTGACAAAAGATTGGACCTGAGCATCCAGTTTCACCAGTATGCACCAAATTTGTTACTTAAGACAAACAAATTTCACAATTGTATCCATTAACTCCACATAACAGAAGTGAGCCATTTTGGGTTTTGTGCATTTTAATAGTTGTCAAACTTTTGAAATATTCCTCCTAGGGGATTCATCATTAATTTGGGAAGGCAATGTTTACATCTGGAACAGCATTGCCATGGCGAGACGAGCAATTAACATTTTAATCAATGTGACATTGTGCACTGTTGCTCAATGCATGTTCACATGTATGTTCAGTGATGCGACATAACATCCACATGCCAGTACCGTCTCTTGAAGCACTGTGCTGCACCCTTGGTGTTTGGTACTGCCAGTCATTAATTTTGGTAGTTAATTTTGCATGCAAGGATGCCTGAAAAATGCTACTCTGTTTTAATAATGTTCATGGCTCCTCTACATAACACCTCTTGCAATTGATGACTGATGAAAGGACCAAATAGCTTGTCCTCTTGGATAAGCCTAGAAAACCAACTTCCAGATGGAACAAAGAAGACAAACCATTGACGCAAGTATTTAACATGTTGCATTGCCCCCCCCCCCCCCCATCCCGTCTATCTCTCTCTCTTTCTCTATCTCTCAGGCTCAGGGACGTATCTTTGGAAAGCTGAAGGAAGAGAACTTTTTTGGGCCAAAGGAAGAGGTCAAACTAGAAGCTCACATTAAAGTGCCATCATTTGCTGCTGGAAGGGTCATTGGTAAAGGAGGCAAAACGGTAAAGGACCCATTTAGTAGTAGGATGTTTCTGAACTATATAATGCATGAAGCTTAACCCAATATTTTTCTTGATTTTGATGATATCCTATTGAATCGCGGCCTCATTTTCACCATTATTTTCAAATGTGTTGCCTCAATGTAATGCATGCTTAAACTGTTTCACATTGAGTTAAAAAAATAAGGGTCAGTCTCACAAGGTCACTCATCTACATCAGTTGTCATTAAAGCAGCAGGAAGTGAGCAAGGGAGTGTGTTCCTGCACCTTTTATACCAGTCTTAATTGTTGCCTGATATTCTACTATGATGTAAAGCATTGGGGCTGGTGGTTATCAAAAAGGGGAAGCACAACTTTCTAATATAACGATTCTATCTGTATATGAGTGTGTGTTTTTTTATTAAAAAAAAAAAAAATATATATATATATATATATATATATATATATATATATATATATATATATAAAATATATAAATAAAATGCATGCGCGGGAAAATATTACAAGTATTCACACTCTTCACACTGGTGGATCGTAACCAGGTTGTAAGTACTTCTTTAAACTCAAACAGGCTGTTCATCAGCTGATCAAAAGTTTAAGACCATAGCCTTAAGTTAAAATCTGTGCAAAAATATGGCTTTAATGTCATTTGCCATCAGGAGATCTGAAGGACAAAGCAAAAAGGCTTTCTGTTTTTGAACGTGGCAGGATTGTTGAGCTGCGCAAACAAGGGCTCTCTCGATGTTGGACGCAGTAAGACAATCATTTTAAATTTCTTAAAACATCCTGAGTTATGGGACAAATAAATCAAGTGGTAGACCCAAAAAAAATGTCACCTGCACTGAGCCGGAGGATCTGACGGGCTGTCCGTGAAGACACAGGCCGATCCTCGACCCAAATTAAGGCCCTACTGATGCTGACTGCAACTCGATAACCATAAGACGGCATCTGCGAGAGAAGGGCTTAAAGGACAAAAAAACGTCTTCGAAAGCCACGTCTCCTCCCACACCACAAACCTGTCTGTTTGGAATTTGCGAGGGAGCATCAAACATGGGACATTGAAAGATGGAGGAAAGTTTTATTCTTGTATGAGAAAAAATTTAACTTGGATGGTCTTGATGGCTTCCAACAATACTGGCATGACAAGGAGATCCCACTGGAGATGTTTTCTACACGGCACAGTGGAGCAGGCTCCATCATGATCTGGGGTGCTTTTTCCTTCAGTGGGAAAATGGAGCTTCAGGTTGTGCAGGGTGTCAAACGGCGGCTGGCCATGTGGACGTGTTGCAGCAGGCATCCCTCTTGACTGAGGGCCTCGTCTGTGTGGTAATGTCTGGGTCTTTCAACAGGACAACGCTGCAGTTCACAACGCCGCCTGACGAAGGACTTCTTCCAGGACAATAACGTTGCACTTTTGGACCATCCTGCATGTTCCCCTGATCTAAATCCTCTTGAGAATGTTTGCGGATGGATGGCAAAGGAAGTTTACAAAAACGGACATCAGTTCCAGACTGTAGATGCCCTTCGTGAAGCCATCTTCACCACATGGAGCAACGTTCCCACCAGCCTCCTAGAAACAATTGCATCAAACATGCCGAAACGAGTGTCATCACCAAGAACGGTGGGGCTGCTCACTACTGAGTCCTTTTTTTTTTTTTTTTTTTTTTTTTGACACACTTGGCTCTGTTGTGGGTATTTCAAAGGCTGTGGTCTTAAACTTTTGATCAGCTGATGAACAGGCTGTTTGAGTTTAAATGCAGTTTTCAATAAATTGCCAATCTGTTTTTTTTTTTTTTTTTTTTTTTTGGGTCTCTTGCTCTTTTTCTTCTTTTGACATTTTGAAGCAGTTGTTACAACCTGGTTATAATCCAACAGTTTGAAATGCGAATACTTGGAATGTTTCCGCTGGTCTTAAGTTTTTGTTCAGGAGGGTGTGTGAGTGAGGGGTGCGTGTGTGTGTGTGTGTGTGTGTGTGTGTGTGTGTGTGTACTAATTTTTTATATATATATAAATGCACACACAGTCAGGTCCGGAAGTATTTGGACAGTGACAGTTTTTGTGATTTTGCCTTTATACTCCACCACAATAGATTTGAAATAAAAGAATTAAGATGTGATCAGACATTATAAGGAAATGAGCTGTAAGTGTTACTTTCAGAACCAGCCACAGTTCTTCTGGAGACTTTGACTGTTGACTCTCTTCTTATTTCTGCAGCGAAACCCAGCAGCCTTCGTTGTTTTTTTTGTCTGAAAAGTCTCTTATGTAATATGCTGCTTTCTTTACTGACATGCAATCAATTTTCCATAACATTTAATTTTGTTCTGGAAAACTGTTGTTTGGAATGTTTTTGTACTGACTCAATGTAGAGATATATATAACAAAGTTTGTACTAAAAAAAAATAGGCTGACTAAGACTTTTGCACAGTCCTGTGTATACAGTCAGGTCCATAAGTATTTGGACCGTGACACAATTTTTGTAATTTTGACTTTGTACACCACAGTGGATTTGAAATGACGCAATCAAGATGTGATTGAAGTGAAGACTTTCATCTTTAATTCAAGGGGTTTCACAAAAATATTGCATTAACTGTTTAGGAATTAGACATTTTTTATATAGTCCCTCCATTTTCACAGGCTCAAAAGTAAATGGACAACTGACTGATAAGCAGTGTTTCATGACCAGATGAAAGGTGATAAAATGTCTGGAGGTGATTCCAATCATTGAATTTGCATTTGGTAGCTGTTGTCAATGAAGGAGGCAATCATTAGGCTGAAAGGCCTGGAAGACCACAGAACACATCTAGCCAAGTCAAGAACACACTCGAGGAGGTAGACCTATTATTGTCAGTCTACAATCAACCAACTTCTTTATGAATGTAAATACAGACGATTTACCTCAAGATGCAAACTACTGGTAACCCTCAAGCCACAGTACAAGACTTTGCTTTAAAAAAACAAAAACAGTCCTGATACAAGATTAACTTGTACCAGAATGATGGGAAGAGAGGAGTATAGAGAAGGAACAGCTCATGATCCAAAGCATAGCACACCATCTGTCAAACATGTGGAGGCAGTGTTATGGCATGGGCATGTATGGCTGCCAATCGAACTGGGTCACTGTGACTGCTGGTGGAAGTAGTAGGATGTATTCTGAAGTGTATAGGGCGCTACTCTCTGCTCACATTCAGCCAAATGCAAAACTGCTAGGACTGCGCTTCACAGTATGGATGGGTAATGACCAATAACATGCCTCAAAAGCAACCCAAGAGCTTCTTAAAGCAAAGTAATGCAATGTTCTTAAATGGCCGAGTCAGTCACCTGTTCTCAACCCAATAGAGCTGCTTTTCACTTACTGAGGACAAAACTGAAGGCAGAAAGACCCACAAACATGCAGCAACTGAAGGCGGTTGCAGTAAAGGCCTGCCAGAGCATCTCAAGGGAAGGAAACTCAACATTTGGTGATGTCCATGGGTTCCAGACTTCAGGCAGTCATTGTCTGCAAAGGATTTGCTTACAAGTATTGAAAACAATCCTAATATTTGATTGTTAGTTTGTCCAATTACTTTTGAGCCTGTGAAAATGGAGGGGGACTGTGTTTATATTTATATTTTTATATATATATATATATATATATGCATATGCATACATGCGCGCTGTAATTTCTAATCGGTTAATGCAATATTTTTTTTAAACTCTTAGAATTAAAGCTGAAAGTGTACACTTCAATCCCACCTTGCTTCATTTCAAATCCATTGTGGTGGTGTATAGAGGCAAAATTAGGAAAATTGTACCACCTTCCAAATACTTATGGACCTGACTATGTATACACCTAAATACATACACTGACCATCCAGTTTAATAGGAACACCTGCTCATTTATGCATTTATCCAATCAGCCAATCATGTAGCAGCAGCCCAGTGCATAAAATCATGCAGATACAGGTCATGAGCTTCAAGTAATGTTCACATCAAACATCAGAATGGGGAAAAAGTGTGATCTGTAATTAACCATGGCATGGTTGTTGGTGCCAGATGGGCTGGTTTGAGTATTTCAGAAACTGCTAGAAACAGACAACACAACTTTTGTCACACACAACATTTTGTAGAATTTACACAAACAAAAACAAAACACTGAGTGAGTGACCGTTCTATGGGTGGAAACGCCTTGTTGATGAGAGGTCAGAGGAAAATGGCCAGATTGGTTCAAGCTGCTAGGATGGATGTAGTAACTCATCACTTTTTACAACCGCGGTGAGCAGAAAAGCATCTTGGCATGCACAAAACATTGACCGGGAATGTAGTGAATGGGCTACACCTGGTCATTTTCCTGTCTTCAGCTGTCCAGTTTGTGAGAGTCTGTGCCCATGATAGCCTCAGATTCTTGTTCTTGGCTGACAGGACTGGAACCTGATGTGGTCTTCTGCTGTTATCGCACATCCACCTCAATGTGTTGTTCATGCCATTTCTGCTTGCCATGGTTTTAAAGAGTAATTATTGGAAGACTTCCTGTCGGCTCAGACCAGTCTGGTCATTCTTCTCTGATTTCTCTCACCAAGGCATTTCAGCCTGCAGACCCTTTGCAGGTGTTCCTATTAAAGTGGCCGGTGAATTTATATTCGTTCTGACATCACTCATTCACAGGAGTTTTGGAATCCAAGACAAAAAAAATAATAAACAGCCAATTTTAATGTACCAAGACTGCTAAAAGGACTTTTTTTTTTTTTTTTTTTTTTTGGCTCCCTAACTTTTGAATCAAGATCTTTTTGGTGTTTATTTTTCAGTCTCTCCTTATAAGTTAGGTAATTTTCTGCCATTTCTGCAATAGCAGTGTCTGCGAAGCTGCTAGCTAGCTAGATTTATAAACAACAAATTTATCAAGAAAAATCATCAATCATTATAAAGGGAAGGCATGCACCCAGGTGGGACAAGCGAAGTGCGCACTGTCTAATAATGTCTAGATGTGTTTTTCTGTACAAAATGCAACCACCCACAACCCATTCACTCCCAGTGAAGCCATGTGTCCGGGCGGGACTCAAAATGAGTGTTGAAAGCCTGTTGTCCAGTGAATATTAATCTTTTGTCCCATTAAAACCACAAGTACTTGAACAGACACTAATTGACACACTTGGCCTCAATAGCTGTGTATTAGCTCTGTGTCAGGGCTTCAAAGATGATTTTTCATTTTTTCTAGAAACTGTTCAAGTTTAATGAATGAACCAAACGATATTGCAGTGAGAGTTGATCATTTGATTTGTTGAAATATTGAATTCCACCAACATTGATTAATATTATAGATATTTTAAACATTTCTTTGCCACATTTTAATGAAAGTTTAGTGGAAGCCAGGCATGTAGTCTTAAAGCCATCACTTGTGGTGTAAAGTAATGCTTGAACAGCAATAACTGGAGATCCCAAGGAGCAATAGCCAAACCCGTGTGTTTCAGCTGTTGTAAAACTTTCTGAAATAAACTTTTGCCTTCCATGATTAAAATTGTCACAATCCTATATAGGTGAATGAACTACAGAACCTAACTAGTGCAGAGGTAGTTGTCCCCCGTGATCAGACACCGGATGAAAATGACCAAGTGGTAGTGAAGATTACTGGCCACTTTTATGCAAGCCAGGTAATTTAGCCCCTGTTCAGTTATGCTTTCTGGTATTAACTTATTGCAAATAACATTTCTTATGTTTTATTAACTGTATATATTTGTGGGTTATTGATGGGTGTGCCTCTCCTTTCATAGCTGGCTCAGCGAAAGATTCAGGAGATCCTTTCACAGGTGAGGCGGCAGCAGCCTAAATCCTCGCCTACTGGGGCTCCAATACCACGGAGAAAATGATTCACCAAGTGCATGGTGATGGACGAGAGAGCAGACATGGGATGTGTCCATCTCTGGAGTTGACCCCACCTACTCTTACACCCCACCCATCTCCTAGATTTTCTCTGAGAATGTTTTGTTCTAAACATGAGAAAACATGGCTGTGAAAACTAGTCTCCCCTTCACAGCCGTAGTGTGGTAACTGCACAATGCTATCTATATTTTTCCTCTTGTTTTTCCATGTTAACGCTACTTTGTTTATTGGTTTTGAGTTTTTCATCTAAAAGTCAAGGCATTGCTCTCCTTGCCTGGCTAGGGGTGGGGTCCTAAAAGCTCTGGGTATGAGATGGGACTAGATGTGGTGTGGTCAGAAATATTTTGTCCTAGTATTGCTAATGGCATTTTATAAATTCAGATGCATTTTATAAAGAAAATAATTATATATAGATACCAGATGAAATATGAAAGGTGGCAGAACAACACTGCCACTAACGATTACAGGAAGTGTTGATTGGTGTTAGCCAGGAAACCAAGTTAATATGCATTTTTACTGATCTACCTCAGGCTAGAGTACCTCAGAAAAAAAAGAAGTAAATGATATATGGGAAAAAATGTTCCTTACTTTTTTTTTTTTATTTTGCTTTGTGGTATTTTGTATACTTTATAAAACCTAAATAGTTCTTGAACATTTTTATTTTTTTAAGAAAAAGTAAAAGTCTGCTGTTAACACAAGACCCTTGAGCCCCACGTTTATGATGCAGACAGCTAATAACTGTACATAAGAATGTCTGCGCATGTAGGTAGGTGTGAGGTTTGAGGGCTTGCTGTTTGCAGATAGGAATATTGTAAAGCGCCTCAGTGTTGCCGAGGAGCCACCATCTTCTGGAAATATCAAAAAACAAGATAGAGATGCCAGAAAATGCTGACCATACATTTTGCAGCAATGCCATTTAGTTTAGCAATTATAACATTTTGGCAGGTACATTTTCCCACAAACGTCAAGTTAGCGTTCAGGGATTAGCTTCAGCGTTCAGGGATTGTGTTAAGTCCTGCTGTAACACACTGATGCGCTTTCATCAGATAATCACAGCCCAGCCCTTTGCGGTACATTTTTCTTTTCCCAGCCTTTATTTTTGACATTATTTGTGGGCTGGCTTCCATCACACCAGGCTTTTCCACACTGCAAACATCTGTGTTGAGTGTCTGTCACTGCATGGTGAGGTTTGGGGGAGTCACACTGTTTCAAATGCTTTTGATGTTACAATACTAATGGATGCTTCTTTATAGCCAGCAGTAATGTAGAAATGGATGTGAACTTTTTTTTTTTAATTCAAAATTAGAAAAGCAAGGGAAAAAAAATGAATCTTTTAGAAGAAATATGGAGGAAAAACTAAGTTTCTTTTTTTTCATGCGAATGTAAATATGATTGTGGTAAAAGAGCATATTCATGCTTCCACACTAGTAATAATGTCTACCTCAGCTGAATCAAGGGTGGGTGGCGTTAAAGCTTGTGCCTCTAGCTACGTTGTTAAAACCTGTGCCGATACATTGAGCCCCTCGTGAGCACTTGCGTTCTGCTTTGGCTCAGTGTGTCGTGCCTTGCATTCACAGGAGGGGCACAAGTGGTGTGTGTGTGTGTGTGTGTGTGTGGGTTTTTTTATTTTTATTTTATTTTATTATTTTTTTTTTTAACCCCCCCCCCCCCCCTTTTTTTTTTTTCTTCTTCTTCTTCCTCTTACACTATTGTTGATCTACCTCTTAGACGCATTTGAATTAGAGGCATATTACTATTAGAATTTAGGGTCAATTCTCAGTTCCTTTCCCTACCAGAAAAAATGAAGATGTTTAAAAAAAAAAAAAAAGAAGAAAAAAAAAAAAATCACGTATAGTTATATTTGACAAATGAGTGATTTTTAATGTATTTTCTTTTTGCCTGCATTGTGATCTGATTACTGATTTAAATCCTCAATGTGTTGCTTTTTCTGTTTCTTAGTTTTGGTGGTGTGGCTTCCATGTATTGGGCTTTATTTCATGCATAGATATTATATCAAGCCATTGTTCATTTGGGATTTGATCAATAACCCAGAAGTTTTTGTTTTGATTTTGTTTGTTTTCTTTAAAATGAACTCACCCTCTGATTTATGAACTACACATGAGTCAAGTTTTCCCTCAATACTTATGTAAAATGATGCTACCATTTATTCTAATACACAATTTCCTGGCTGTGTTGTGTGGTGAGTCATGTTTCAGTGGGAATGTGATGTGGAGTTTACAGAAAGTGGTCCAAATTCAGCATGAGCTGCAACCCCTCTGATCGTGCTTGTGCCCTCACACACTTCCACTTGTCAAATGCCTCTGAGAAAATTGAATAAAAAATGTCATGTTGGCTCCTAGAAACTTTGTGATGCTTTTATGTCTATATACTACACTTTTATTTAATATATTAAATCAAGGGTTTATATTTTATAAATTTAATATCTTAATATTCATATAGTCTGGGATCCTCAAACCCAATCTTATATCTATGCTTCATCAACCCTGTCCTGATAATGTAGATAATGTACTTTGTACTTCTAGTGTGATGTGGTTTTAAAGTTGATCTTATTGAACCTTTATTTGTTTACTAATTCTGCATGGACAAAAAGTTCAAGGCCTTGTCCCATGCAAGTAAATGCTATGCAAGTACACTTAAACATTTTAAAATGAGACAAAAGTGAGACAGAATACAATCCAAATATAGACCTGAGGGTTAACTGCATTTTTCTCACAACTGCTAAAATCTACCTACTACCTAATTCTCCACTATTCTGTGTTTGTTTCTGCCAACTTGCAGAAACCATCACTTGTTCAGGTTCAACTTTATTGTCATTGTCAGAGTACGAGTACAGAGAACGAAATGCAGTTAGCATCCCACCAGTAGTGCAAATAGCAAATAAAATTAGTTAACAAGGTTATGTTGCAATAAGTTAGCAGTGTATAATGGTAAACAGTATGATGCATACCAGTAATGCAATTGGCAATTAAATTAAATGGAATAAATAGGAATTATGGTGCAGGTAGTTGAGCTGGATGGTATACAGGTAGTGGTAAGCAGCATGATGCATGCAATATGATGCAGTGTGTACAAATAGTGGATAAAAATGCAGATGTTCAAATAACAGTCTGAATATATAGCAATAATGTATTTGTATATATATTGTACATATATAGTAATAATAATAATAGTGGCAGTGCAGTAAAGTGTAAGTACTTGGAAATAATTGCAGAGAACAGTAGTGTCTAATTCTTACGGGGAGGCTGGCAGTTAGCGCTTGGAAGCTGAGTTCAGCATTAATACAGCTGAAGGGAAAAAGCTGTTCATGAGTCTTTGTGTGACAACACAGACTTCTGTAGCGTTTTCCTGATGGGAGATGCACAAATAGTCCATGGTGGGGATGGGAGGTGTCCTCAATAATACCTCTTGGTCTCTGCAAGCAACACTTTTGGTAAATGTCTGAAATGTTTTCAGTACCCGCTGTAGTGCCTTCTGGTCACACACTATGCAGTCGTTGTACCATATTGTGATGCAGTTTGTAAGGATGCTCTCAATTGTACAGTGATAGAAGTTCACCATGATCTGATCTGAGCAAAGTGAGTTTTCTTCAGTCTTCTCAAAAAGTACAGGCACTGTTGCACCTTTTTTTTTTTTAGAAGAGAGGAGGTGTTGAGGTTCTACGAAAGGTTAGCGGATATGTGAACACCCAGAAGCTTGAAGCTAGAGACCTGCTCTACCTCAGTCCCATTAACAAGGATAGGGGTGTGTTTGTGGCTCCTCGTGGACCAGTAGTCCACAATCAGTTCTTTGGTTTTCTGTCCGTCAAGGTTGTTATTGGCCTACCCTGTAGGTTGTCTCATCCTCGTCTGATCATCCTGATCAGGCTGACCAACGTAGTGTTGTTTGCAAACTTGATTGTGGGCTAGTGGGTCTTTGGGCATTTCCACACTTCTGGACCCCAGTTGGTTTTGTCAAGACAGCCGTTCTTTGACTTGGGTACAGTCCCAACATTGTCAGTCCTCTTGAATATGCTTGTCTGGTTTTACTTTAAGTTAACTGTGCTGTGTGCTGCACTATATTTGTGAGTGATAACTTTCATGTCAAGTTCCATAATGGCAGGAAATGACCTTTTTCTATTTGGAGTCAAGAAAGCAATTAAAAATGACTACACCTCAAAAACTGAAGAAAGGCTTCACCCAAAACTTTGACTTGTGTCACATACAGGTGAAAACTCTTTAAATAAATACTCAGTTTAAGATGAACAATAGAGAAATGTAGTTTGCATGCAGCAGAAGTGATGCAACATTTTGCAGTCAATCTGTGGTTTGTACAGAAAGAGTGATAAGCCTGCAATAGTGCACTCCCCAAAAACAGTCCAGAATCCATCCACAGACAGACATACATGTACATGTAATGTAATGTACTGTTCCAAATGAGTAGGTAACATTAAATGAAACTAGTTCTCCCAGATACAGCTACACTATATGGCCAAAAGAATGTGGATACCTGACCATCACACCCATATGTGGGCCTTCCCCAAACTGTTGCCACAAATTTGGAAACACACAATTGTATTGGATGGCTTTGTATGCCGTAGTATTAAGATTTCCTAAGGGGCCCTAAGGGGCCCTGTTCACAAAGCAAGCTCCATGAAGACATGTATGTTGAAGTTGGAGTGGAAGAACTCTAGTGTCTTGCACAGAGCCCTGATCTCAACCCCACTGATCACCTTTGGGATGAACTGGAACACCGACTGCACCCCAGACCTCCTCGACATCCCAACATCAGCGCCTGACCTCACTA
>CM075002.1:12076231-12095209 GCA_037576825.1 Pangasius krempfi | reverse complement strand
AATCCATTGTGGTGGTGTATAGAGTCAAAAATGTTAGAATTGTGTCGATGTCCCAATATTTATGGACCTGACTGTATACAGTGCTCTGAACTAAGCCCACATTGCATACATAAACCATTAACCGAACAATTTTGTTATGTCTAAGAAGCATCTAAAAAAAACCCAGACGAATATCTGATTTAATGTTAACACTTATCCAATAAGCTAACACACTTAATCCTAAAATATATCCAAGACAAAAATGCACTTGTATGTACTGCACAGCCTTTCAGTGTTTCTTCACAGCATGCCCACTCTCACACTTACTCTCTTTCGGTCCTCCACGACAATTCATATCATAGAACCGAGCACTTAATAAAACTATGCAGACTGTCCCCAAAAGGAGATTCTACACAGTGTCTACTATACATAGAGCCTCAAGTCAAAAGCAGATTTAAATGGGATAGACCTTTTACCCCCCGCAAAAGACCCACCTGCCACCCAGTAGCGATTGCAGTTCTCTATCTCAAGACTGCCTTCAGGTGAATGTCCAAAGAATCTACAAAGCCCAACTCTTTTTTTCTTCTTATAACTCTTCTTTTTTGGTGTTTCGTTTTTCTTTCTTTTTTTCTTTTCTTTTCTTTTTTTTTTAACTGCCACAAACTCACAGACACAGCTCGTTGGCCTGTCATCTGGGCTCACTTTAATTTACACACACACACACACACACACACACTCTGGCACACCCTCCTTTTTCTGATTGGCTCTCTGTGACGGCAGGCCCGTGGCACTCTGCGCGGCACTCTGCACACTCTGCGCGACAACCGCCCCGTTCTTTGAGAGCGCAAGTGTCCGGCCGGCATGCCTCGCCCAGGATGAAGGAAACGCCAGAGTGACCTCAGCAGGTGAACCCCTTCCCCGACTAATCCTGTGTCCTCTGTATATTTGCAGGTCACTCGAGAGGGAAATTTTGTCCGGGAGCAGAAGGAGGATGCGAGACTGAAGAACTGCTGTGCTGAGGTGCGGGTCATCAAAGGCGTACACCAGCAGCCTGACCAGTGGCTGCCCACCTCCTACTTTGTGGTGCAAGGAGGCCTGCTGTACCTCAAGATGGCACTCTGAAACCAGCCCTGCGAACTGCTGGTGGTACCACGCAGCTGCACCCAAGCCCTCCTGCAACTAGCCCATATGCATCCACTGGGGGGCACCTGGGGCCCCGGAACACCCTTGAGAAGTTAAAGGACCGATTCACCTGGCCCGGGATGGACACTGAGGTCTGGGCCAGCAGTGCCCCGAGTGCCAGAGGACGACCCCCTATAAGCCTGCTCCTGCGTCGCTCATCCCTCTCCCCATTATCAGCATCCCCTTCGAGAGGATCGACGTGGACCTGGTAGGACCGCTGCCAAAGTCAGCCCGGGGCCACGAATACATCTTAGTCATCATGGATTATGCCACCCGGTACCTGGAGGCCACCCCCCTTCAGAAGGCCACCTCCCGGAACATCGCCCGAGAGCTCCTTCTTGTCTTCAGCCGCGTGGGAATTGCCAAGGACATCCTCATTGACCAAGGTACACCTTTTACGGTACAAGGAGGGGAGGAACTGTCCGAGAAACCCCACAAGCTTCTACTGGCTTCACCCCCTTCGAGCTACTCTTCGGATGATGACCCTGGGGACTGCTGGGAAAGAGCAGCCCTCCCCCTATTGCTCCCTGGTGGACTACATTCAGGAGATGTAGGGACATATTAACAAAGTGACGCCGATCGTCCGGGAGCATATGGAGGCTGCTCAGTGGGAACAGAGCAGGGCCTATAACTGACCCGCTCAGCCCTGGGAGTTTCACCCAGGGGACAAGGTCCTTCTCCTCCTCCCAGACACCACCTGCAAATTCCTGGCCCGCTGGCAGGGCCCGTTCATGGTCCTCGAGAAGGTGGGGCCGGTCAACTATCGCCTGCAGCAGCCAGGTAAGCACGCAGACACTCAGGTTTATCACATCAATCTGCTAAATAAATGGAGTGAGCCCACCCCTGTTGTGTCTGCATTTGTGAGCCTTCCCACAGATTCGTCGAGTGTATCTTGGTCCACTGAGGAGAGGAGCTCACTCCAACCCAGAATCAAGAACTAGCAGAGCTGGTGGACCAGTTTGCAGATGTCTTCCCCTCTAACCCCGGCCCAAAACTGGACGAGAGTATCTGGCTCTGTAATGACTTCCGGAAGCTGAACCAGGTCTCAGGGTTCGACAGCTACCCCCTCCCTAGGGTCGACAATTCAATTCAGTTTATTTGTATAGCGCTTTTTACAATGTCATTGTCTCAAAGCAGCTTTACACAACCAGGTGGAGGGATTGGGGAGGGCCTGCTTCATATCCACGCTGGACCTGACAGAGAAGTACTGACAGGTGGCCCTGAGTCCAACAGCTAAGCCCAAGACAGCCTGTAATGACCTTCCCCTTTAACTCGCTTTGCTTGGCGTTGCCACTAGAGGGGGTAATAAATGTATAAGATATAATTGAAATGAAGAAGAGCAAGAGTAATCCACGTTTGTTTGCTCCCAAGCAAGCAGAACGAGTTTTATGGTGCTGTGATCTAATTGTTATGGTGCTATGAAGTCAATCAATGGTTGTGATGCATGGAGAGAATTTGCACAAAGAATTGAGACAACGAATACTTCAGAATTGAAGTTTATTGATTCTGAGTAAATAAATTGAATGCACCCGTCAAAACTCTCTGCTTCATTTGTTCGACGCTGAAGGGCTGCTACACAGCCTTCTCGACTGCCGGTGGCCACTGGCAGTACCAGGTCCTCCCCTTTAGGCTGCACGGGGCCCCAGCCACCTTCCAAACGTTAATGGACGTCATCCTGTTGCCTATCTGGATGACGCAGTAATACATTCCTCCACCTGGTTCGACCACCTACACCATCTCAGGGAGGTCCTGGGGGAGCTCCGGAAGTCTGGGCTGACAGCCAACCCCAAGAAATGCCATCTGGGGCTAACTGAGGCACAGGACCTGGGATACTGCATTGGCTGGGGCCTCCTCATGCCACAAGAGAAGAAAGTTGAAGCCAGGTGTGAGTATCCAAAACCTACCACCAAGAAACAGGTACATACTTTTTTGGGGTTGGCTGGATATTATAGGCGATTCGTACCCAACTTTTCCTCGATTGTCTCTCCCCTCTCTGACCTCACCAGGAAGGGACAACCGGACTGGTGCACTGGAGTCAGGAAGCCGAGCAGGCGTTCGAGGAGTTGAAGTAGGCCCTAACGAGTTCCCCGGTGCTGTGAAACCCCGACTTCAACCTCACCTTCGTCATCCAAAGAGACGCCTCCGAGACTGGGCTAGGGGCTGTCCTCTCGCAAGTCTTCGATGGGGAGGAGCACCCAGTCCTCATCGTGAGCCAAAAACTGACCCCCGCAGAGAGGAACTATGCGGCCGTGGAGAGAGAGGGTCTAGCCATCAAATGGGTCGTGGACGAACTTAAATACTACCTAGCGGGGCGGCCCTTCACCCTGGTCACCGATCATGCCCCTCTCCAATGGATGGCCAAGGCAAAGGATACTAACACCAGAGAGACACGGTGGTTTCCCTCCCTCCAAGACCACAACTTCACAGTGCAACTTTGGGCAGGGGCTCAGCACAGTAATGCGGATGGGCTCTCCTGGCGCTACTCACTCTGGGCCCATCGCATGCCGGCAGTAGGCTTGGAGCTGGGGGGGGTACTGTGACGGCGGGCCCGCAGCCGTGCACATAATTTTTCAACCGCTCCTCACACAACTGCTGGCAGGGTGCTGAAAGGACAATGCCGTTTCAGCACCCCCATTATTTTGGACAGCTGGAGTGCGCGTGGCTGTGAGGCGGAGCAGCCTAATGCAGCACATCTGGCAGCCAATAAAAGCAGCAACCAAATTCCACTCTCACAGAGGAAACCAAGGGATATAAAAGGAGCATGTGGCCACTCTCCAGTTGAGGTAGGTGAGCGCTTCATGCCCGCTAACTCTGTTCTCTTTTCTCCATGCAGACGGAGACGTAAGCGGAGAAGACGAGCCTCACAACCGCCCCGTTCTTTGAGAGCGCCCGCCATGCTTCCTCCATCCGGCCACTGTGCCGCCGCCACTGCTGCTTGCGCCACACACCGGGACAACCTCGCACCGCCACCTTTCATCACTCTTTCCTCCACTTTCCTCCAACCTCCACTGAAAAAATAAAGAGCACATTGTGCACGTTTATGCCTCTGGGTGCCTGTGTTCAGCCTTTCTGTGATCTCGCACGTCACACTCCCACATTCACACAGTCTCCAACTTAACTTTGGAGCTCATCATTCATAACTTGTCTCCTTATCTACGGAGCTCATCATTCACTCCCTCTAGTCAGCCGGATATAGTCACGTCCGTCTCCACCAAGTCACACTTAAGTGACAGTCCAGGAGAGTTACATGTCTAATATCCAGCCAAACACAGAGTTTTTTTTTTTCATGCACCCTTAAACTTGTATTCACACACTGGGTATCATGTGGAGAAATAAGGGGATGTGTTTTTTGACATTGGATTCCAGGAGTGTAGACCAACTCTCACCTCTGCTGCTCACACTCACACACCCATCCACACACACACACTCACTCACTGCAGCGAGCAATACACAAACAAAAAACACTCAAAAGAAAGACACACAATCACCCACTGAAACCCCAAACTATATACAACACCAATGAGAGACCGACAGAAACCAGAGCAAGAAGATCTCTTTAACAACTCAAACCTTATTTACAGTATTATACAGCTATATACTACTCTCGAGAGACTTGCAGATCACCCCTTCTGGCACTCACCCCAGAAGCAGTATCTGCAAGATTTGAACAGCCACACTCGTCGATACACAAACAAGCTTTTTACACTTACAGAGCTATTTACTGGCCACATTCATCAATTTGCTTCCCAAACTTACAGCGATATTTACTGGCCACACTCTTTTCACACTTATTTACATGTTACTGCTATCTGTCAAAGTCCACTTAACAGTAAAGCATGACGTCGAAACCGTTATTTGTAGGTCATCTGGAGCAGCCTTTTATAAGTGCTTAAGCTGCCATGGGCAACCCACAAGCAAACCAATATTCTAATGGCAAAAAATTACCTTTTTATGCCGGCACGGGTTTGAGTGGATCGCTCCCAGAAGCCCGCCACATCTCAGCCCTCCTGGCTCCTACCCAGTCAAATCTGGGGTGCCAGTTGTTGTAGCCAGGGCTGAAGATCAAAGCTCACTCCAGTTGCTCACAAAGGCAAAATCTTTCTCACTTAAATTTACAGTTCGTTCCTGCTCTCCCCACTTAGCAGGGAACCGATGCCTATGTAAGGTAATATAGATTATATTCAGGCCTAGGATACGGATGCCTATGTAAGGTCATAAAGGTCACTTTCAAGCCTCTGTGTCACCTTGTGCACTATACCGGTTCTGTACATCTACAACATTGCTGATTACATGTTATCAAATATGAGTACACATTTTGTGGTTAACATTTTATGGTTACAATATTTCTGTACTAACTGCTCACTATAGTCTAACATGAGCCATCTCCCAGGTCTTTTTACTTCAATGCATCCACTTATTGATGGCTTGCACATCTGACAATTAAAAAAAAATATGATATGATCTGAGTAATCTTCCAATCTCCTGGTTTAGTCTTTCCACTTGACCATTTAACTGTGGGTGGCATGTGAGACTGATTTTCAGTTTATAACAGAAAGATTTCCTGAACTGGGACATGAGTTACTGACACCTCAATTGGACACAATATCCTCAGGTATACCATAGTACCTGAAAACATAATTGTAAACAGCCTCTGCCATTTCCATGGCTATGGGAAACTTGAGTAAGGGTAACATACAAAAACAAAATATAAATAAGCAAATAAGCAAAAAATAAAATAAAATGGGTCAAGCCCATAAACTAGTCCTTAGGCTATGTAAGTAAGAACAGCCACAGCCATCTTTAGGGTGTCTGTGTGGTACCATCCGCAGCAATCTCATGGTCATCTTTAGTCTATCCATGTGGGGGCCATCTTCAGCAGCAGCGAATGAATTTTCAGGCATTGGATGCTCCAAGCAGTACGTCTGGATGCATCAGGATGGATCAGGCAGGGCAGAAGGAGTCAAGATCACTGGTATCTCATCAGGAAGCAGGAGTAGCATGTTTAGCTCAACAGAGAGAGAGAGAACATAGATTATTAGGTATACTCTTGTCCTGTAATGGTTTAAGAAGGTATACACTGCTGGCAAGACTAGCTATGACACCATAACTAAAAGGGAGAGCCAGAAGATTAACACAGACATAAGGATGCTCTGGGACATAAAGCAGCCAGCCACTCCACCGTCAACAAACCTGAGTGAATGCATGAGAGTTGGGGGGGCAACAGCATCCAAACATCCCAAAACACTCAATGCCTATGAACCCTCCACATCTTCAGCTTTACCTAAAAGAAAACCTATTAACAAAATGCTTGACTAAACAAATAGGTTTTCAACCTAGACTTAAAGACTGAGACTGTGTCCCAAATTGGAAGGCTGTTCCATAACTGTGGTACTTTTAAAGAAAAAGCTCTGCCCTCTGCTGTAGCCTTCATTATTCTAAGTACCAACAAAGAGTCTGCACCCTTTGATCAAAGGAGGCAGGGCAGATCATATAAGACTAAAGGTTTGCTTAGGTACTGCAGGACAAGACCAAAAGTTCACTCAGGTACTGTGGCATGACACCGTTCAGTGCTTTGTAGGTCATGAGGAGTATTTTATAATCAATGTGTAATTTTGTGTGGATAAGATATGATAAGGGGTGATGTGCTCATATCTTTTAGTTCTAGTAATGGCTGCTGCATTCTGGACTAACTGGAACATGTTTATGCAGCTACTGGAACATCCAGACAGCAAGGCATTACAATAATCCAACCTAGAGGTAACAAAAGCATGAACTAGTTTTTCTGCATTATGTATTGGTATTATATTTCTAATCTTCTCAATACTTCTGAGATGAAAAGCCTATCCTAGTAATATTATCTACATAAACATCAAAAAGACACTGGAGTCAACAATCACACCCAGGTCTTTCACTGCTAAAACAGTTACTATGCAATCAGAAAGCTTGTTTCTACAATTTTTCATAAACATTGTATTAGCTGCCTATGGTCCTAGTAGAAGTACCTCTGTCTTATCAGAATTAAGTAGATATACGTTACTTAGCATCCAGTGTCTAATGTCCTTTACACATTCCTCCACTTTCTTAAGCTGGTGTCTCTCATCTGGCTTTCCTGAAACATAGCTTTGTGTCATAGTTTTAGCAGGGGAAGCTAATATAATGTTTATGAAAAATTGTACACAGAGGTAGCATGTATAGAGAAAAGAGCAGTGGGCCTAAAACAGAACCTAGTAGAACACCAAATTTTAGTATGCATAAAGAAGTCACCATTTACATCTACTGATAATGAACAGTCAAATAAAACTTGAGCCAGAAGAGGGCTGTTCCCTTAATTCCAACAACATTTTCTAGGAAAATATTATGATCAATGGTATAAAAAGCTGCACTAAGGTCAAGCAACTGTTACGAATGTAAATATGCACCCAGGCACACTGATATACACAACACATTTTTCTTTTCTTTTATTCGCTGGCACCGGTTGCACTAAGTTGTGTGCAGCTGACGGTCCCTCAGTGGGGGTGGGGCTAGGTCTAACACGACCTCATTAAGGGCACCTGTGTGCTCGGTGAAGGCAGCATGTGGCAGTGTATGGCGTTTGGCGCGTGGAGAAGTTTTCGAAGGACAGCGGTGGAGTCAAGAGTTCTCCTGGATTTTGGAGGGGTTGCTTCTGGTCTGATCAACCAGAGCAGGCAAGGGATCTCCTGGACTGGAGGGTTATTCCCTTGAGTTGAGTTAAAGTGACGTTTTTGTTTTGTTTGGTTGGCTAGCCACCCTGTAGTAAGTCGCTGATAGAATCCACGCTGGGAGTCACAGCCACGCCACCACTTTTCACTCTGGGATTTAACGGTTCACGGGAGTGCCTTGGGATACACCTCATCTTTTAAAATAAATAAACTGTAGGAAAACTTAAACCCAAAACTGAACAGTCCTCGGAAGGGGGAATACTGCATGCGCGAGCTCTTCCGAGAGGACAGCTGAAGAACCCTGACGGCCAGGCCAAGGTAAGCCTCATCTCCCTAGGGGGGCATTCGTCAGGTGCCAGTGGTTCGTTTTGAGGCTGTTTTCACACACGCACACACACACACCTTGTTGCTCCCCTTTCTCTCCGTTATCATCTTTTAGGGAGGGTTAGTTGGGACGTAACACAACACAAGCAAGGAGACACAACTCTGATCAGAGGCCAGTAGTAGGTCATACAACTTTAACCACCGCTGTCTCTGTACTGTGATGAGGCCTAAATCGTGACCTAAATAGTATAAGCCTAACTGCTGTGCTACAACCTTTTCTAGGACCTTGGAGATAAAGGGGTGGTTGGGTTTTTTTAATCAGGAGTTTTTTTTTTTTTTAACATATCTTGATTGGTTTTATACATTTAAGACATTGCAGATATGCAACTGAACAAATCAAACAAATGACAATGTATGAAATAAAAATAAAAGTACTAACAAAATAATTACAATCACAAACACATGGCTGCGTATGGCACATACTGTATTTTCAAATGTAAAATTCAGAAGCTTTCTTCCTCACTACATATGAGGTTCTCATGAGCCAAATTTGATATTAAGTTTTTCAACCAGCGTCCATGGGAGGGGCAACATAACACAGGACAATCAAGCATCTAACTTGTAACAGACATAGGTCAACCATTTTCCTTTCACTATTACAGAGAGAACAATTGTCTGGGTAAATGATTAGTATACACAGTTTAGGGTATTGGGGAAGTTAGTGGTATTGGGGAAGAGGTAGTTTGTGAGATACAGTGAATCACCGCACTCCAGAATTTTTGAATCTCTTCACATTCCCATGTGCAGTGAAAAACGTACCTTGATGATTATTGCACTTATAGCATTGATTAGGAATATTAAGATTAAATTTATTTAACTTCACGGGGTGATGTACATTCTCATTATATAATTGTATTGTATTAATCTCAGTCATGTATTGATGGTTGGTGTTTGTGCCTTTGAACCTATTATATCCCATTCATCCAGTGATGTCCTCCTGTAAGTCTTGTATCCAATCTTGTCTCTTACTTTCAGAGTTTTCTTTATGGTTTCCCAATAACATATTGTATAATTGGGTAACCTCTCTTTACTGAAACAATTTTTTTTATGTGGAAAATATTTCCTATGTGGACAAAGGGGGTTGTTGTACTGAATTTTTTAGGCATGTCAGAATAAAACTTCTAAGCTGTAAATACTTGAAGAAGTGCTTTTTTTGAACTATGCCTTTATTTAACCATATTTTAAATCCCATATCAGTTTTAGCCTGGATAAAAAATATGTTCATTGCCTCCAGTTTGGTGAAAAACACTGGGGAGTCACCCAAATATTTATGTACTTCATGCCAAAAACAGTAGTCGGAGGCATTTACACAGAAAGTGCAATGACGAATTCCTAGCCAAAGGTGAACTCAGGAAGAAAGTAAATAAACTGAAATTGCAATTAATTGCCCAAAAGTCGAGCTTCACAAAGCCCAGCTTGAAAGCAATGCTGCTGCTGTAGCATCATTCAGGTGAGTCATGTTATTGTGAAACATAAGGAATGATTTCAGGAAATGGATAAAGAGCCCTTAGTCGAGGCAGCAAACTCGTTGTGTCTGCTATTAAAAACTTAAAAAGACATAAGAGACTGGGTGTGCTTTTCACTCCAATCTGACGCATTTCATCCATACAGCGCAGTTCTGCATTTTTATCGGAATAGTATTTGATGCTATGGCATCTAAATAGGAGCTTATTGCAGTTTTGTCTTTGAAAGAACACACAAGGGGAGAGGACACATTTTGTACATTAAAGGAATTTGTTGACAAAACTCAGCTACCGATATGTAAGTTTGTATCCACCACTAATGATGCAATAGCAGGTCATACAAATGGGTTTATCATTAGATTAAGGGAGGACGAAGCATTCCTCGACTTCCTTAATTATCAATGTATACTCCACCACTACGCAGGCACTACGCTCAAAAATGATACACATTTTGCCCGAAGTGTGTCGACAAAAGTCACCTGCTCGATTCGGGCAAGATCTCTGCAGAGACGGCACTCTGAACACGTGCTACATCTGTTAGCATTAACGTTTTTTGAAAAACAAATCAGATCAAATTCAGATCAAGTGATTGCCCCTCGATTCTCAAAGACATAATTTATTAATTTTTATGGAAGTTTAAGTTGTAGCAGAAATAGAACTGAATCACCATTTTAGGTGATTTTGAAAAGTCATTACTCTAAATTTAAACAGTAAAATTGGATGAGAGTCATGCCATGAGTGCTGTAGCTTCTGCACTTTATAAATATATAAATATATTACAGTTTGCATCAAACAGTTTGGTAATTTTATGGGATTTTTTTTTGTGCAACTGAACATATGGAAGAGAATTATTGATCAGTAGTGAAATATGAAATAGTGAAAGACAGGTCATGAGCACCTGAAGTCCTCTTCATTCATCTTTGCGGGTTTATGTGAGTTAATATTATTTAATACACATTTGAACTGAACTAATTAAATTTAGCATCATGTTGTGGACTTTTCTGTGCAGTAAGCATTATATAGGCTCAGTCCTAACAGTTTCTGAGGGGAACTTTATTACTTTTAATTCGCTGAACCCATGCACGGTTTCATTACTGTCCAGTGAGCAAAAATATAGAAATGCTAATACTTTCTCATAGTTAGACCGACTTTTGACGCGAAAGGCCCCTTTCTCTCCGCCCCCTCGGTAGCAGGCTACTGTAAATCATACAGCACACGCGCACACGCGTGCCGAAGAGCAGAAAGTGTCACCGGGTTTTTCCCAAGTGCAGATGGCGCGAGAGCAGTGAAACTCTTGGGCTAGCTTCGTCTCTTTTTGTGCTGTTTTGAGCTGTAGTCAGGATGGGACTTTTGCTTAAACTTTGCAACCCTCTCCTTTCCTCTTTTATTACCACAGCGAGCCCGTGACGCTCCCATTGTATGCGCAATTCTATTGCAGAATTGTCTATCTAAAATATACCCATGAGCTCTAGTTATAGTCACCGGTAACTACTTCCGGTTCACGGATGCGTTTCCTAAGAGCACGATAGAGGTTAAAAAGCCATGCTTTAACACATTAATTGAAGACTACAAATATACTGAATGTGGATTACGTCGTGAATATATGTTTTCTGGGTCGGTATTATTTTTTAGATTACCAGGAGATATTTTTGGATAGTAAAACGTGAGAAATTTAGAAGGCAGTGTAGACTAAGCAGCGCAGCCACTATCATTAGCAGGCTGTAGAGAACTTGCCGGTCTGCTCCATTAGTTTCCATATGTTTTAGTTGCACAGTAGCTTCCTAGTGCAAACTTCAGCTCCAGCGCAATGAGCCTGCGGTGTGTGTTAATTACTGCTCGGTGTTTTGCTGGTTCTTTGCGGTCACTACAAGCCACATCTAACCTGTTATGTTCATCGAGGTTAGTTTTTCTCTGAGCTTCTTGTCTCAGCTGTTTGCATGCAGGAAAAAACAAGATTTGTTAATCATGTTGTCTTACAGTCATTTGCGAGCGCACAACTATACATGCGTTGTGCCTTCTGTTTTACTTTGTGTTGTTTTAAATACAATGAACTTGCGGTACATCACGGCACCCTGTCATTTTTTTTGCCCAGAAACATGTCATCACGACAAGCTGATCACCTTGAAAGGACAGCTAGTGTTTACAGACAGAAGGTGAGTCCTTATGTCCATGCAGCACTGCATAACCGTAAGTAGTGTAATAAGGCAGTAGATCAGGGAAGCAGAGGCTGCATGCAGAACAGCACACTAGATCTTCTGAACCAGGGGCTCCAAACAAACTGCATTTTGTTTAGCAGCCCAGTAGTATTTGGCTCAGATCCTACTTGGTCTCTGATGAAATGAAGTATTTGAGTCACACATCATGGCCCTGCTGTCAGCCTCCTGTATTTTATGTGGTAGACATTTTATATAATTATCAATCTCTGAATATAAACACTGCTTATATTAATTAAAAAAAAAGTTTGTATTATGTTTGTTAAGCAGTGTTTATACTTATGCCAATATGACAGTGTAATATAAATGAAATAAAATAATAAAGTATAATAATAATCATAATAATAATCAAAATAATAATAATAATAATAATAATAATAATAATAATAGTAAATTTAATTTGATTCCATTCCAATGTTTTTATTTTGTTTGCTGACATTTAGCTCAGTACATTGATAACCTTTTGCAGGATGGTGCTGTGGCTGCTAATTGCCACAGGAAGCAGAAACATATTTTTCTTTATATGGGTGTACAGTTTTATAGAGTAGTCATATATTCACAGCTGTTTGTTTCTGTATTCCAAATCGCTTTAGTGTTATGATTCAGGTCATTGTTCTGGTGCAAGCTGAAGTGCTGTTTGTTTCAATGTGAGCAGTAAAATAATGTTGTTGACGTGTCTGGATGACGACTATATGGTGTTATTTGTTAGATCAGTGTGTGTGTGTGTGTGTGTGTGTGTGTGTGTGTGTGTGTGTGCGCGCGCAGGCCACGTTCTCAGCACGAGTTTGTGCCATTACAGATGAGTCAGACACAGTGAAGAGGCTGCAACTGGAGGTGCCGCATCCTGAATTTAGTTTCCGTGCTGGCCAGTGGTAAGGACTGTGATTATGTAATATATCATGTTAATGCCAGATCACCATTTCTTAGGGTTGATGTATACGTGTGCGAGCGTGTCAAGGCGTTGTGCACAGCCGCTTGCACAGGGTGAAGTTTTCATACATGTATGTAAGGCGAGCACGTCCACTAGGGTGCAGTATTGCAGGAACCACACCAGTATTTACAGATGCTGAGACAGCGAGAAAGAGCATAACCAAAAGAGAGTTCCATGTTTCACTGTAAAAAAATATATAACATGGGCGTAACTTTTGTTTTAAAAAGTGCTGGCAAAAAAAGAAACACGATCAAATAAATTCTCACAGTAAGAATGATGAACACTTTAAATTTTATTTTAATTGAGTTGCGAATTTTTACATGTTTTTTTTGTCTGTTTCTGTTGCAAGCTGTTATATGAACAAAGTTCACTTTCAAAAATAAATTTTTATTGGTTATACTTTATTGTTTACAGTTGAGATGTATGTGGACCAATATTACTCTGTATATTTTACTTAATTTAATTAAACCAGCAGAAAAAATAACATCTCATCACAACGTTTCCAGGTATGCAGCTCCACCAGCTATTAATACAAACTACTGTCCATGGAAAAGATGACCTTTAGTCTGTAACTATTCATCTAGAAGGTGGATCAACAAGGTGTGTCTAATATAATAACCAGTAATAATACACAGTGCTTAAAAAAATCACTGTACTGCTTTACCTCATACACTTGTACAACTGTAACACATGTGCTGAGAATGCTCCACATCTGGGCAGTGATGATTCTGCAGTGGTCTCTTTCTATTGAGTAGAAGTTACTGAAAAATTGTGCATAGTGCACCAAGATGATAGATTATAAAGTGGTCACTGAATAAATGCCTGGTGGCTACTTAATGATGATGACTTGATATAGAAGAAGGTGCTTGTTTCATATAAAGCAAGAATAATGCAGAAATGATTCTTCACATAAAAATGACCAGTAGAAGATACAGGAAGTACAAATACAGCAACAGGGTGTCTTTGGACTTGAAACAGGATTTTAAATAGCTATTATGCTACAACACAACACCCAGTGATGAATGATCTTGCATGAAGAACAATTTATTTCAAATTACCGAATTAAGTAAACGATATACAATATGTAGGATAATTCTTTGCACATGCTTCCACTGATTTAAATTTATTTTAGCCTAAGTTATATTATTCCACATTTTTGAACTTTATTATTTATTGCAACTTTATTATAGCATATATTGCTCTTTGTGCATTTACAATTAAGATCGATAGCACTCAGACTAGAGCACTCATCAATTGTATAAATCAGCTCCTTTTGAATAATTCTAGAAATGTTTTTTCCCAAAGCCTGTGCAGTCACATTCCCAAATGCAATGTAATAAATTCCCAGATAAGACTTCACTCATCTTCAGTAATATCTTCCAGCCTTTTATTATAGCCTTTTATTTATTTTGATGGATTATAAAGCTTCTGTATAAAAGAGTAATATGGCTTTTGTCATTTTAACTGCCATTTGTTCAATAGTGGTTAGTGGATGGCATGAATAGGAATGTATATAAAACTGTTTGCTTGCAAATATTTTATTTATTTATTTTCTTTAAATTGTGAAATCCCTGATTTTTCTTTAAGGACTGCAAAAGGTCTAAAAGATACCATACATGTAGAGTTCTGGCACGTTCCATAAAACCCTTTGGTGCCCACAGCTTGATTCGCTGGTCAAAATTACCAGGAATACACTACTGTGGAAGTATTTTCACCTTTCTTGAGGATTAGAATTTTTACATATTTGCCACACTCATTTGTTTCCGAGATTCAAACTGAATTTAATATAAGCCAAAGGCAACAGGTGGAGTTTTTTTGTTTTTGTTTTTGTTTTATTGAAGAAAAAAAAATTCACCAACTGGCCCTACGTGAAAATCGTTTACACAAACATCCCCGGTGCGTACCGGACGTAGCCCAGCCCCCACCTCGGCTACTCAGACTACATCTCCGTTATGCTAATCCCAGCATACAGACCACTCGTCAGACGCTCCAAACCAGTTCTGAAAGCAGGTGAGGACCTGGCCAGCAGGAGCCATCTCTGCTCTTCAGGACTGTTTTGAGCACACTGACTGGCACATGTTCAGGGGAGCAGCAACTGCCGGCGACTTCACAACTTGGACATCAGTGACCAGCTAGATCAGCAGTCCCTGTCTCCAAGATCATCACCACATGCTCCAACCAGAAGCTGTGGATGACTGCAGAGGTGCATGCGCTACTGAGGACCTGAGACTCCGCCTTCAGAGCAGGCGACAATGTGGCCCTAAGAACAGCGAGGGCCCAACTGTCCCCGGCCATCAGAGAGGCAAAGCGCGCACATGCACAGAGAATCCACAACCACTTCAAGGCCAGCAGAGACATGTGGCACATGTGGCAGGGCATCAAGGCCATCACCAACTACAGGACAACCACACCTGCCTGTGATGCCTCCTTACCAGATGTGCTGAACAACTTCTACGATCAGTTTGAGGCACAGAATTATGTGACAGCGAGGAAGACCACCCCTCCTCCCAATGACCAGGTGTTGAGCCTAACCACGGCTGATGTGAGGAAGAATCTACACAGAGTCATCCCGCGGAAGGCTGCTGGACCAGACAACATTCCTGGCAGAGTGCTCAGAGGATGTGCAGACCAGCTGGTGGATGTTTTCACGGACATCTTCAACACCTCTCTGAGCAACGCCGTCGTTCCAACTTGCCTCAAGGCCACCACCATTGTCCCCGTGCCTAAGAAGTATCCAGTGTCCTGCCTCAATGACTACTGTTGTAGCTCGTGCTGAAGATCAAAGATCACTCCGGAGAGCAGAGGTTTGAGGCCATAGACTTTATTCTTTCAAAAAATAAAGTTGAGTGGTTGTCTGCAGAGAAAAGCTCCCCAACTCTTCAGAGGGCCATTCTTATATACATTTACATGAACTGTCACATCCAGTTTTTCACAAGACCCAACATTCCCATATATACTTATGTTAGTGTTTAAGCCTTTCTCACTTCAATTTACAGCTTGTTCCTGCTCTCCACACTTAGCAGGATACTGATGCCTATGTAAGGTCATATAGATCATGTTCAGGCCTAGGATACGGATGCCTATGTAAGGTCATAAAGATCACTTTCATGTCTACGTGTCACCTTGTGCACTATACCAGTTCCATACTTCTACAACATTGAGGACTACATATTATCAAATATGAGTACACATTTTGTGGTTAACATTTTATGGTTACAATTTTTCTATATATTTTCCCCCTCTGAGACTTAAGTCTCACTTTCATTACCTTCTTCAAGAGAGCAATCCCACAATCCAGTACTTTCAGTTACCCCTCTTCAGTGACCTGAGTTGATCACCCAACCTTTTTATCAATGACTAAATTCTGGAATCGCTCTCTTGTGGAGAATCGAGACCCAACATCTCCCTCCCCACATGACTAGGAAGGAGTAAAAGATCTCGTCTTCCCTAAACATCAAACAGTGTTTTAGAAGCATGAGCGTGCAATAGGTTCTGTGCTTTTCCGTGGGTATCATGATTATGTAGCTTATACACCAGTCCATTATCCTTATACTTATAACAAACACACACATTGTACATACAGTCTCTTTATATGCAGTAGCTGTATCCTGGTGTGCCGAGAGGTCTTCAACTCAAACACTTTACGTGTTGTGGAGAGTTACCCGTGCGGAGAGGTTAGGCTAGCATTTACACCCAGGGCATGGCTCTTTTTTTTGTGTAATATCCATTATATCTCGCCAAATGTCCCATGGGTCCTTTTTTTTTTGGAACTTTCTGCATCACCATCATCTGTTTAGCAGCTGCATTGGCCACTAGAGTTCTAAAAGTAGATAGGACACAACAAACCAACAGCCCACCAACAACTACGCCAATCATTATTCCCAATTTAGTTAACCAAGCTCCCCATTTTCCTAAGTTTAGTTCAAACCAGTCCCATGCTTTGGCATCTCTGCCCACATCTGAGATTTTTTGTTTGTTCATGGCTTCAGTAAATGTTCCTTCTGGTGCAGTATTAGTAGGGATACAAGTACAACACTGATCCCCAAACAAAATGCACACACCTCCTTTTTCAGCCAATAACCAATTTATTGTTTGCCTGTTGTGCCATGTCATTTTGCTTGTTGCATCCAATTGCTCTCCTAAGGTAGCTAATACATCATCAGTATAATTAATAAGTCCTTGCTGATTATAGTATATATAATTTATCCATTCTGTATTTTTATTGGGGCTTATCCATACAAAAATAGACTCAAATCCTGACCTCACTTCATCTCTGGTTTTGAATTCTCTTGGCTGTCCTGTTGAATCTATGTACACTTTAGGAACAGTCTGATATGCCCTCTTTACTCTATTCTTCTCTTTTCTAACATTGGTCTATATTCCAGTCCACTACTGAATCATCTTGAATCTTGAATCATCTGAATTGTCATAGTCATACTGATTGGGTACTACTGTAGTCATACTGATTGGGTACTACTATAAGTGTTCTTAATGATGATGGTGTGCATAGTAAACAATTACTCATTCCATGGGCTGAGTATGTAGCTCACTTATACCACTGATTATTTTGTGCTATTCTTAATAGCTTTTCTTTTATTCCTCTACCAGGAATCTTATCACTAGATGTTTTTTGTCCCTCAGTTAGTTGTTGCCTTGTGAGGGCTGGCTTAGGGTTACTTTGTGTCCCAATCAATGGCTGGGGAGTTAAGTGTGTTGGAGCTTGATTAGCAGCTAGTGGACGGGCCTGAGTCTGCGGGACCAGATGTATCAGGTTGCTTGCTGTTTATTTTCTTTTTGCTGTTCTGGTGTTACTCTAGGAACTCTGGTACAGTGGTTTAAATGATACCAAGTAGTACTGCCTTCTAGTACTAGCTCTTACCTAGTACTACCTTCTAGCTACTAGCTCTTACCACTTTGTAGGGTCCTTCCCTTCTGGGTTCTTTATATTTTCTTCTGAACACTCTTAGATACACCTGATCTCCTGGTACCACTGGACACGGAGTAACTGGTTCTTCTTTTGGCTCCTTTTTCTTTTCCTGTAAATAGATGGCTTTTTGTATAGCAGTTAGTTGTTGCATATATGCTTTCAATTCCATTTGTAATTGTTCCAAATTGGGTCCCTTATAGGGCCCTCTCCATCTTGGCACAGACATGGGTCAACCCGTAAGCATTTCATGCAGTGTTCGGTGCGTCGTTCTGTTAGTTTGCAATCGGTAGCTCATGAGTGCAAGGGGTAATGCATCGGTCCAATTAAGCTTAGTGCTAGCACAAATCTTATTGAGTTTAGATTTGAGAGTACCATTAAAACTCTCCACCGTTCCCTGTGATTGCAGATGATAAACACATCCCAGCCTTTGTTTTATCCTTAATTGTTGCAACATTTTCTTCACCGTGTTCTGAACAAATGCTGAACCATTGTGAGAGCTGTTTTCTGACGGTATACCAAACCTTGGAATTACCTCGCTTGTCAAGAATTTAATTACTGTGCCTGCAGCTTGATCTACTGATGGCACTGCTTCCACCCATCTACTGAATCTGTCTTACTACTAACATATACCTTTTACCTTGTACTTTCTTTATCATGTCTACATAGTCTATTACCGGATGTTTGAATGGACCTTCTGGGACAGGTATGTGACCTATTGGTGCTGCAGTCCCTTTCTTGACGTTATTGTGGGCACAGACTTCCCACTCTGCCGAATATTTATCTACTGTTGCCTGTAGATATGGGGACCAATAGCCCTGTTTAATTTTTCTTATAACCTCCCCCTTTGCGCAGTGATCTAGTTTATGTGCATCGGATATGAGAATTGTAAGAAGTGCTATAGGAGCAATAATAAGTCCTTCATGTGAATGCCATACACCATTTCAATTCAATTCAATTCAGTTTTATCAAATCAAATCAAAGTGGATATCGGTGAGATAATTGACTCCACGATTGAACAACTTGCTGTTTCGATACGAGGAGAACTTACGGCGTTCCAACGGGAGGCCAGTTCTGCGATTTCGGCGGTAAAAATCACGGTGGATGAGCATGCTTCAAAACTGGCAAGCTTAGAAACTAACGCTTCTGCTTCTTCGGATACGGTAGTCAAGCTCGAGCAAGAAGTGGGCCGTTTGAAGCAAGTGGTAGAGCAGCTTACGGA
>CM075002.1:12046197-12058071 GCA_037576825.1 Pangasius krempfi | reverse complement strand
TATATATATATATAAAAATGTGTAGTATAGTATAGTATACTTTCTACTCAGATTCAGTCAAATGCAGCAAAACCAATAGGACAGCACTTCGCAGTATAGATGGAAAATGACCCAAAATGTACAGCAAATCCCAAGAGCTTCTTAAGGCAAAGAAATGGAATGTTCTTAAAATGGCCAGCTCAGTCACCTGACTTCAACCCAATTGATGCTTTTCAATTACTGAAGACAAAACTGAAGGCAGAAGGACCCACAAACATGCAGCAACTGAAGGCAGCTGCAGTAAAGGCCTGGCAAAGCATCTCAAGGGAGGAAACGTTTGGTGATGTCCATGGGTTCCAGACTTCATGCAGTCGTTGACTGCAAAGGATTTGCATCCAAGTATTAAAAATAATCCTAATATTTATAATCGTTAGTTTGTCCAATTACTTTTGATCCTGTGAAAATGGAGGGACTATGTAAAAAATGGCTGTAATTTCTAATCATTTAATGCAATAATTTTGTTTAACCTCTTTTTTTAAAGCTGAAAGTCTACAATTCAATCATATCTAGATTGCTTCATTTCAAATTCATTATGATGGTGTACAAAAGAGGTAAAATAAAAAAAAAATTCTTGATCTGTTTACTCTGGTTCAAATTGATATAGCTTATGTTGGGAATAAGTTGGGATCTTCTCAAATTTCTTCTCCTTTTCCTGCTTAGTGCAGTTATTTTCTAGCTTATAAAGGCTTTTAACACCTTCAAAATATATTGCTGTTTCCTTACAGTGCTGTTGTAAATAATTCTGACTTACTGTATGTAAATTACTCTGAATACTGCATTTTTCATCAAAACAAACCATTTTAACTTTTTCAAACAAGTACACACACACACATTGGTGTATTTAGGCCAAAAAAGCAAATTTACTATACTAATTTGAAATTAAGCAGTCAATAGAAATTATTTAATATGGTTCTATTATAAATGTCAATATGGTATATTTTGGTCTTTGATAACTTTTTGGAGTATAGCTACAGCATTTGAGACTAAACTGCAAACAGCTAAACCCACTTGTGCTCTTTTTATACTTTTTTGTCATAGTCTATGCAAAGATTTACTTACCTTTAAAGATATTCTTCTTGTGATTGTATTGCTGTTGATGTTGCCAGCAAGTGGAAGTTTGACAGTACAAACATCTGGAAAGACCAAACTACTTAGGATGCCTAGTGTTAGAGAAAGTGCAGAGCAAGACATCTTCCAATCTTTGTCAGGATCCAACATATTCCAGACTATTTATACTTAAACACACACACACACGCACACACACACACATTCTCTGTCAAACGCACAGATGCCGTACAGAACACTAATACAATAGCATGCTTAATACAGGAAATTTGTAAGCAGTGCCATTTTGTGCATTCACTAATTGCATTCTTTGGTGCATCATAGCAACAAGAGACAGAAGGTAGGAATTGAAGGGTTTTTTTTAGGGTAATTTACTATTTACTATACAGTATAGACAAGCAAGGACTGGTTTCCCTTTTTGAGTCTCAGTTCCTCTTAAGCTTTCTTTCTGATTTTCTCAAAGAGTTTCACCTTCAGCTTAGTCATTAATAGTCTAGTCCAATATTTCTGTAAAGATGCTTCAAAACCACTGACTGAGATTAAAAGTGTTTATATAAATAAAGTGAATTGGACACAAGCAAATGGTGGAGGACTTTTTAAGGTTTAAGGATTATGGCTTTAAGGTTTAAATTGAGAAATCCCTTACTGATGAGGCTATCAGTTGATCATTTTTATCTGTTTCATTGACTTTCTCTGTTACTTTTATAAATACTCCCATATGATAATAAATATAATAAATTATGATTGTATTTTGTATTGACATTGGTTTTGTATTTTATCAATCAGTAAAACAAATGTGTTGTTTGTATGCTCATCTTACTATACTACCTCCCCAACAAAGTTTTTAGACTGATGGTATTCATAGTCTGTGACCTAGTGAGCCAGTATCAGGATGTATTTATTGATAGAGACTTCAAAGCACTTCTATAAGCCTCTCTGGATAAGGGCATCTGCCAAATGCCATAAATGTAAATGTATTCCAGTAGGTAATTGAACTTATGTGACTTATTATTAGTATTGATGGCAAATTGGTGCATCAGAACGAATTTTGGGGGTTTTGCAGCAGTGGATATGCAATCACAATTTTTTTTTTTTTTTTATGTACGAAGACCTTTTCAGTTCCAGGTTGTAGCACTACAAAATTGGGAAAAGTGAATACTATTGCAAGGCACTGTATATATCCCTAGTTCTAGGTGTGGTGAGAATCATCTGGATACCTTCTTGTGAATATGTGCATACATGCTGAGAGCAAAATCAAAAAAGGTACATGCAGTTTTTTGACACTGTCTTATTACCATCATTCCTTTTCTTGTTCTCGTTGGGTCAGTGCTGGTTACAAATGACAAAATGGTGGTTATCCAGGTTTCACAGGATCACAATTACAAATGCAACTAGCATTCTGTTTCACCCACCATAATTGCCAGTGGTGATGAGAATCACCTGGATAATGTGACTAACCTTAGGACTAACCAGACAGGTGATCAGAGATGACTGCAGCATTCAAAACCACTAAGAATGGCGATGTTAACCTTGTAGACTGGGTGATATGTGCTTGGGCAGGAGTTCTGGATTCAACCACAAGGTCACCTCAGAGTCACCTGGACACCAGCACATGCAATGTAAGCTTATCACATAGAGCATGCAGCTGTTCCACTCTTTTTTGCAGAAGTGACTGCTAGCAAAAAGGCAGTTTTCAGAGGCACCCATTTTACTTCGGCTTCTTGCACAGGCTCATAAGAAGGGGTTTAAAGAGACTCCAGCACTGGAGGGAGATCTCACACAGAGCTCTTTGCCACTTTCAAGATGGTTTCAGAAAAGTGTAAAAGACCCCAGAAAGAGGCACTGAGATGGCACCCACATACACCCTCAGCATAGATAGAGTTTACTATTGTCTACCAGTCCCTAGAGGAAAGTTAGTATTTTTGGAACATGACAGTTCACTGGATCCAACCTATGGGGTGCACACAACAGCTTAGGACATAGAAGACCTGTGTAGTAGGTGAGACATGCCCAAAAATGACACAGATAAACAGGGCAGATTATGTTGGGCTGGTTTGCACATGCCCAACAAAGTTGATTATGCTAACCACATCTGACCCTGTGGATAAATCATTTTGGCTGAGAGTCACCACATATGGTGTCTCACAGCCTAGGTGCCTACTTGTTTCTCACTATTAGGAGCAAGGTGTCAAACAACAGATTTTTAGATTTTTAGCATTGGTGTAGTTCATCGAATGCTAAAAATGGATATGTAAATGTATTGCCTGTGCATGCCAAACAATGCAATATTGTCTTTACTAAACATTATCTGCATTCAGCATTTGCGCAGCAAACATCTGTGTGAGACCTCCAGTGAGGCAATACAGGCATCAATAGGCTCGGACTGACTTGCTTCATTGTATCCATCATACTAAATTCAATGGCATGAAGAATTTGGCTGCAAATTTGGCTGTTTCTTTTTTTCCCATAAAACTTTTCTATTTGTTTTCAGTTGAATTGTGTTGGTTGGTATTTCACATTAAAGGTGGAAAGGTTTATGATTGATCATGAAAAACATGAGTTATCTCAGTTTCATTTAAAATCACAAAAACTTGCTATTTTAACAAGGGTGTATAGACTTTTTACTGTCATATTATGAGTCTTTCTGTGTCGGTTTTGTGATAACTTTGACACAATTTTCTGTTTACCAAGAACATCATTGCAAGCGCTAAGTATTTCTGGTTTAGGCCTAAAAACTAAACAAAGGCCTACATTTTTTTTTCATTTTTTCATTTGTCATCCAGGTTATTGTAATCTCCTACATTTAATTCTGTAAAATTCTGCTATTAGACAATTAGGCAATTGCTTTTGCTATATCTATATACAGTATATCTATAAAATTAGCAAATCTGTTTAAAATAAGTGAATATCTGACAAGCCAGAATGGCTAAATATAAGTGACCAGAATATTGCACAATAGAAGACACTAGAACAAATAAATGGAAGCACACCAAGAATGAGGGTTAAATAGGTATTAGGCTAATTATGATAGCTGTCGACTCAAGTCTTCTCTATCGTACACAAACAGAATAAACAATAATTAATGAGGGTAGATGGTGTTTGATCTGCAGTTGTAATCGAATGAAAGAAGAAGACACCACATTCTTGGACTAATTAACACACCAGCATTCAGTATAGTATAGGTGAATATGCTCTGACGTTTGCTAACAAAATGAAATACCTCTCTGAGGCAGTGGAGGACATCGAGTCAAACCTCTCAGCAGGGTGGTATTTTGATTCAGGTATTTTCTAATTGCAGTTTGTGCTATGTAAATATTGGCCCTTGCATTCTCCAGATATCATTTGAGTCAGTGGACGGCAAGCTTACTTACAAATTAGCTGTCTTTTTATATTTCGTTTACAAATGTCATAATACATTTTTTAAATACGTTGTTATTGTTAACTAATTAAGTAAAACCATTTATAATTAGCAAATTTATTACACTTATCTTCAAGTTACCTGCTCTGTTTGTAAAAACAATATATAAAATTTTAAAATCCAATATTTACACATTTAATTTTACTATTTATATAAATGCATATTATTTTATTTTATTTATTATAGATTATTTTATTATTTATCTATCTGTGTTGTAACACACTGGAATCTTAAGAAGTTGGATGTTAGAAGTATTGAGTAGTTTTACTGAAGCTGTTCTAAGTGGTCAAATAGGCAAACGAAAAGTGCACAACCAGACACTAGAACTAATGTTAAATGCTAGTGCTAAATAATGTTAATAAATGCCAGGAAGACTTTACAAAGCACACAGGGAAAGTATGACTACTGATTTGTATCAGTACTGAAAGCACAGTTAACAATATCCAGGTGCAAATGATGATAGGGCAATGCCAAAACCAAGTCTGAAACAGAACCACCTTGATGGCATACATTACATTATATTACATATAGGCATTTGGGAATTACAATTTACTGTTTAGAAAAACAAATGGTTGGCAAGGTCAGACCAGAAACTATTCCTGATACAATGTTTCTTAAAAGCACAATGTTTCTTTAATGCACATCATTTAACTTTAACCATAGATGTGTGTGTGTGTGCATCCTTTTTCCACTTGTATTTTAAGACTGTCCCAATTAACCTGAACCCTGCTAGGTTGTTTTTTTCTTAACCATGCAAATTATCAAACCACATTTGGTATCTTGAAACTGATTAAACTATTAAAGTATCTGCACATGTTATAGAACTTAATTTATTCTTATTTTGTTACAGTATATAAATATTATTTTGAATGAAAAATATCATAAATATTAGTCAAAATAAAGTAGCCAAAGCAGATGTAATTTTTTTTGTACCTCAGCATTTTTGGAGTTTGATCACAGTGGTGGCTGGTGTTGATGTTATAAATGGGAGGGCTAAAATCTAATATCTATCAATAGCTCGACAAGTAATCCTGAGGTCTGACTGATGACAAAAACAACAACAACAATAATAATAATAATAATAATAATAATAATAATAATAATAATAATAATAATTAATACTACTACTACTACTACTACTACTAATAATAATAATAATAAAACACCAAATTTACAGTTGTCATCTATCAGAATGACAGATCAAAAGTTTTTTTTGTGTAATGTGTACTTTAATTAGACAATGTGTGCTCAAACTATCAACTTTTACTCTGTCCTCTAAACACATTTTAGGGGAAAAAGGAAACAATCTTCCATATTAATATCATTGCCATAAAATACTTTTATAACAGTTCCACTGAAAATGATTAAAATAGCATGTCAATAATAGGAGAAAATTACAGTTTATATCTTGTAAATCCTTATCTACTTTTCCTCTTACTGTAGTAAAACTCCAGCAGGCTACTTCAATGGCTCTCAACTCCATATCTCTATTATTATAGTAGCTATCTGGGGTGGGTTTCCTGAAATGTTTGCAATGCTAAGTACTTTAATTCATGAGCTATACAAAAATCCTCACAGTTATATAGAGTGAGTGTGATCCATTGCCCTAGTGTTTGTTTACTTGAATTATCCATAGTTATAGTGGGTAGCTGGGCTGCCTTACAGCACCAGTGTCTTAAATTTGGGCCCCAGCTTGGGTGACTGTCTTCACATTGTTTTTATTAATTAACATTTATTAATTTAGCTGTACAAAAACAATTGAAGCAAAGTGCATTTACAACTATGTTAAGGTAAATCAATTCACAAGGAACCTACAAGTTAGCAATTTAAGAGTAAAAGATTAGTTTATATTTAAGTGGCATTTAAAAAAAAAAGTTTATTGAATTTACTTGATTCAAATGTTTATTGAATTTACTTGATTTAATTTACTTGATTCATTCCACATGAATGAACTGATTTGCATTAACACAGTTTGTTTTTTGTATGCCAAACATGATTTGATCCTGTATATTCAAATCCCTGGAATAAAATCAAACTTCAAACAGAGTCACCCAAGCTCAGGATTGAACCTGGAACTGTGAGGCTGAAACACTGTACCCACTGTAGCAGCACCCTTTCTAACTGAGTATAGGCTGATTGACAATGTAGGCTCCAGGAACAGTAAAGTCTGACATGCACAGAAAAAACTCAAAAGACGACAATCTTTAAAACTTTAATAAATTATATGGAAACGACAAACTACACTGAATACATTTGGGTTTGAGATCAAAAGATGAATATGATAAAATAGATCAGAACGTCAGCTTTCATTTCCTGATATTTTCACCTAGAAGTGTTGAACACCTTAGAATATGACACCTTTTGTTTGAACCCACCCAATTTTCGAGTGATTAAAAATATTGGAATATGTGACTGACCGGTGTTTCTTGTTGCCCAGGTGAGCCCTGATAGAGTGATTGTTTAAACAATTTATATCTCTGAATGTCTACTCTTGGTTTGGGGCCCTGTGTTTCACCTGTGAAAACTGCATTTGTTGTTACAAATGATAAACCAACATGAATACCAGAGAGCTATCTATAGGAGAATGTCGGATGGCAGATACGGACACAGGTGCAGGTAAACAAAAGCTTTATTTATAAAGCTTGCAGAAAGATCCAAAATATGTGACAAAAACAAGGTGTTGCTGGTTTCAGTCATGAAATGTGGAAGGATGGGGCTAGGTGGCTGTGGCATGGCAGGGCCAGTTTATACTATGATTTCATTTCTTCATTGTAGAATCTTGAACAGGCCATTCTGTTGTCATTCTGTTCTGATCTGAATAGACCAATCAGATTCTCCATTCTGTGCAGTCCTCCTGATTGTTGGTACAGTATGTGTATAGGAATTGCCCTATTTCTTGGTTGGCTATTTCTACTTGGCCAGTAGCCTGGGGATGATAACCTGACTTCAGGCTCACTGTGATTCCATGTTTCTCCATGAATCCTTCCCATACAAGCAATGTGAAATGTGCTCCCCAACCACTCATGATGACCTCAGGGATGCCAGTGTACCTGAACACATGGTTAAATATTAGTTCTGCCATTTCGAAGGCTGAAGACAGGCTGGATAGGGGAAGTAGATGAAGAACCAGTCAATAATTATCATGATTACTGTGTTGTTTTGTGATGGAGGGAGATCAGTGATGTAGTCAATGGTTAGATGTAACCATGGTCTCTGAGGCATGGGTAGTGGGAGGAGTTTCCCAGCAGGTAAGCTATGAGTTAGTTTGACTTGGGCACAATTGGAGCATGAGGAGATATATCTGTAAATATCTCAGAGAATTTGGGACCACAAGTACTTATCTCAGAGAATTTGGGACCACAAGTACCTGCCCTAGAGGTCTGGTGTGTGCAAGTGTGTCCAGTGGCAATTTACTGAAAAATGCATCCAGTCTAACTGGGAGGATCTTCAACATGCAGCAAGACAATTCAATTCAATTCAGTTTTATTTGTATAGTGCTTTTAACAATGGACATTATCACAAAGCAGCTTTACAGAAATAAATACATTCAAATTAAATTAAATCAAAATAAATTTGTAAATATGTGAATTTATCCCTAATGAGCAAGGCAGAGGCGGCGGTGGCAAGGAAAAACTCCCTGAGACAATATGAGGAAGAAATCTTGAGAAGAACCAGACTTAAAAGGGAACCCATCCTCATCTGGGTGATAACGGATAGTGCAATTATAAATAAATCCCTACCATTTACTGTAGTAAATTGTACTACATGGACAAATAGTGCAATTGTGCAACCAGTTAATTCATTACAGTTTTCACATGAAGTCTGGTTGGTTGGACCTATCCACTGTTCACTGATGGAGACCTGATTGCAAAACTGCTCGTGGCAACCGCAGCCCCAAAGACACCACAACAATCGCAGTCTCAAGCCCTCACAGTACAAGTCCCCATATAAGATCCCCAAGCCATCTCCATGGCCCCCATGTGGCACCATCTCCAGCAATCCCAATGATGTTCAGGCTGTCCATGTGGGGCCACCCCCAGCAGCAGCAGCAAGCAATCTCAACCGCTGAGATCTCCAACCGGAAGTATCTCAGGAGTAGCATGTGTAGCTCGACAGAGAGAGCGGGAGAGAAAGGGAGAGATAGGTAAGTTTTTGTCCCATAATGGTCAAGGACAATGCACATTGTGTTCAGATTGCAAGCAGGGACCCCAGCAAGACTAGCTGTGGCAGCATAACTAAAAGGGAGAGCCCATGTACACACTGATTATGAGGACGGTGGTGAATTTCCGTGGTAAATAAAATGGTCTGCATCTAACAGTCACAAACTCCACCAGCGATGAACAGTAGTTAGAAACTAGCACCGAGTTCTTGCACCATTCCGTGTTGAAGTAAGCACACAAGGCACCGCGCCGAGCCTTACCACACAGAGCTGTATTTCTGTTGGCACGAAACGAGGCGAGCCCGTCCAGCTGAATGGCGGCATCTGCAACTCTGTCACTGAGCCACATCTCCATGAAAACAAAGACGCAGCAGTCTCTAAAAGGTAGATAAAGGGTAGGTTTAATATTGGCCTATAGTTGGACAGTTGACAAGGGTTGAGGTCTGGTTTTTTTAATCAGGGGTTTGATAACTGCTAGTTTAAAAAATATAGGTACATAGCCAGTGCTAAGGGAAGAATTGATTATTTTTAGAATAGGTTTGATTGCTTCTGGAATTTCCTCAATCTACTTGAGGAAACATATAGGTAAGGGATCTAGTACACAGATTGATGATTTTGATGAGGAAATTAGTAAAATTTGTTCGGTCTCTTGAAGGGGAGTAAAACATTTAATCGTTGATCTGATATTATTATATTATCTAAAGGGTTAGTTATAAAACTGTCTGGTTTTAAATTAATAGTCTGAATTCTTTGCCTGATATTTTCAATTTACCACTGAAAAAATTCATGAAGTCATCACTGCTATATAATGATTGTGTGCATGTTTCTATTGTGGTCTTATTCCTAGTCAATTTTGCTACAGTATTAAATAAGAATCTAGGATTATTTTTGTTATCTTCAATTAGGGTGGAGAGATACACTGATCTAGCAGCACTAAGTGCTTTCCTATAGCTCAGAACCCTTACAAAAAAGTTTATTCAAGTTGACTATTAATATACATCTTTTTAAATTAAAAATAAGAGTATACTTTCAGGCTACTTTTTATGTACTTATCAGAGATATACGTATGAAATTTATAATTAGGTATACTTGGCTTATATTGACAAGTGTACAGAAAAGTCTAAGTATATGTGACCTATACTTGTACTTAATCTTTTCGAGATATACTTAAGAAAAGTATAATTAAGTATTCTAAGTATACTTGGCTTGTAGTTGTGTTTACTCCTTTGATAGAGTAGCCTATTAAATACTCTTTTCACACATATTGGCTTCTTTGAGGTAGTACTCCAGCATATGTTTTACTTACTATCTTATAAACTTACAAGTTCAAGTTTATAGTAACAAGTTGGCTTTGGGTTGGAATAGCTTAAAGTTAATAGTACATGGGTGGAACTGAACATAAATGCTAAATCTAAATGCTGCATTTAGAACTTTTGAACACTTGTGTGCCATCACAATTCCAAATTAGCATCAAGTAATCTTTTCCAAGAACTCCACAGCCACATAACTTTTGATACTTCACCAGACTGTATGTCAGAGAGAACCCCAAAGGTTGTAGTTTTTTCATAAAGCCTGACACCATGTTCTTGCAGAAATTATTTAACCTGTGCATAATTTTACAGTAG
The DNA here is from genome assembly GCA_037576825.1 of Pangasius krempfi. Classification (NCBI taxonomy): domain Eukaryota; kingdom Metazoa; phylum Chordata; class Actinopteri; order Siluriformes; family Pangasiidae; genus Pangasius; species Pangasius krempfi. The sequence goes on along the minus strand of CM075002.1, from coordinate 12,047,765 downwards.
TTTTCTGTTTTTTTTTTAATGTATACAAAAGTCAGTAAAATTACAGACATTATCTGTAAATTAACAACCCTGTTTTTACGTATTATGCCAATAATGGCAAATTACATTTATTTCTCTTTTTTTTTTAACAGAAAAATTACTATATTTTTCTGCTTTCTTAAATTACATACAAATTTAAGTAAAATGACAATAATTATCTGTAATTAAATATGTAGCTCATTATATTAAGGTTTATGACCATACTAACACTTTAACGCTTTTCTTTGTAATTTTAAGGTAAATCTTATTAGTCTTTCCTAAGTCTTATTAGTCTTATTAGAGTTTTACAGTCAAACTCTGTAATTCTGGATACAAATTTAGCAAACTTTTTTGATTACATCAAACATACTGCAAAGTCTTTTTTTTTTAAAGAGTACAAAGCTGGACTGCACATACATATCACTGCATCTGAAAAAAGTAAAATGAGTAAAGGCAAAGTCAGGAAAAAATGCATTGCAATAGTCCAGGCAGGAAGTAGTAGAACAAGAATGATAAGCTTTAAGCAAGAACGATAAGTCCTTTAGAGCAGCAACATGCTTGAAAGTTTCATCCTCAAGAGCAGTGAAGCAGAAACTTTTTGCCATATGTGATTTAGTGTAGACTTAAAATTAAAAGTGTTCACAATAGGCAAGGCTTCAGAACAGAGAATGACCAAATGACAGTGAAGCAACAAACACCCTTTATTTTTAGTCAAAGCCAAAGGCATATTACAAAACAAAGCCTTCTTATATGAACATTTTCTTGGTGTTAACTCTCCTGGACAAACCAGGGAAAAATCAAAGAACATGGACAAACGTCAATTTCAATTTACAATTTCCCAGATCGGGGATTGCTAATAGCTTAACCCATAATGGCTGGCCCAGAGCTATGCAGTACAGTAAAGACAAAAAGAGGGGCAAATGGCTTTGCAATTGACTGTGTATAGGTATTAATAAAACTTTACCATACGGTATTAAATTTTTATTAATACACTTCAAGCCATCTTTTCCTATAGTTGTTGCTATGTTACCACACTGAAACAATTGCTATTGGCTGTCTCACTATGTTGCCTTGAGCATGATTGGTTAATCTGACTGTCATTCAGGAAACTGGCTGTGCACACCTCTCACCGGTCAAGTTTGAAAATGCGTGAGTCTGAGTGGGTGCTACTCATTGATTATTGAAAAGTTAATGTCTGTTACCTGAATTATCACCTGGATTATTTTACATCTGCCTGCTAAATTCTTTTTTGAGCGAATTTGAGTTGTGGGATGTCAACGGAGAGCAAAAAAAAACATGGACACAGAGGAAGACGGGATCTGTTTGGTCATTTTAGTAAAGTTAAGTGAATTTATATCCTGCAAAAATCTTGGTATCAAGTAAAAAAAAAAAAAAAAGCATTTTCCTGTTATTTTTTGTAACATTCTAAGGTAACATTATGTTTTGTGCTCATTTCCTTAATTTATGTAGCCCTGTGTGTGTGTGTGTGTGTGTGTGTGTGTGTGTGTGTGTGTGTGTGTGTGTGTGTGTGTGTGTGTGTGTGTTTGGGG
>CM075002.1:12030545-12044376 GCA_037576825.1 Pangasius krempfi | reverse complement strand
ATTGTGGTGGTGTATAGAGCCAAAAATGTTAGAATTGTGTCGATGTCCCAATATTTATGGACCTGACTGTATCTTTGAGAACCCGTGCTTGCGTAAGACCCTAAGATTACCTGCTATGTCCGGTGTCCTGGCTCCCAGTATACACCAAACTAGTGCTGCTGGTGCCCCTAAAGACCTAGTGACTCACAACACACTGAGTCACAACACACTGCCAAAACAACAAAGGACTTCATCATGGGTAAAGAGTGGAAGGTTTTAGACTGGCTAAGTCAATCACCAGACCTTAACCCAACTGAGCATGCATTTCATCTTCTGAAGAGGAGACTGAAGGGAGCCCCGCACCCCCAATCCAAACAACAACTGAAAGAAGCTGCTCTACAAGCCTGGAAAAGCATCACAAAAGAAGAATGCAACAGTTTGATGATGTCAGTGGGTTGCCAGCTTGATGCAGTTATTGCAAGCAAGGGATATAAAAACAAAAATATTTTCTTTAAGAATATCTGTTCTTATACTTTTGCTCACCTGAAATTGGGTGGTCTGCCACCAAAGGTGCCATGTTCTAAGCTGTTTAACAAATCTAGATGTAAATATCAGGAAATTAAATCTGAAATTCTGATCTATTGTATTTTTTCTCAAACCCAAATGTCTTCAGTGTATAGCAAAAACAAAATAATTGGTCTTGCGGGGACTGTACATACATAAATGCTTAACCTTCACTTGGTAAAACATTGACTTAATGTCTGCCATGAGTGCTACTGGCTCTTGTTGAAATCTTTTCAGGACTCCTATCAGTGTATTCAAGAAGTCAGGTCCTTGGGGCAGCTGGTCATTGAGTGACACTGGTAAGTGGCTGAACAATCAAAAACAGCACAGATTTTCTTTTTCTTTGGGTGGTACACTTCATGGTGAGGAATGTACCACACCTTCTCATCACTGGGACCCAGGTCTTTCTTTGGGCATTTTCATTGCCATAGCCATTTTTGATGGCCACAGAGCGACTGTCCAGCATTTTCAGAGACTAAATGGCAAGCTTATGTGATAATGACCATTGACCAGTTTTGCAGACCTTACAACAAAATGCATAAACTTGGGGTCCTCCTGATGCATCCCATCCTTTTCCTCATAGCTGCACTCAGGAAATCAGATTGGTTCTTAAAAGTTGTGGGTGTACTGCATTGGGTCCTTTCCCCTCACTATGTATAACTTGCCATGGCTCCATTGCTCCAATGTTCACATCTATAAGACCCACTTCAGCCTCAGTGTCAGGTAGCTGGATCTGATTCAGAGATGGTCGTGCCACAGTGTCTTCTTGTTTAACAATGTTTTCTTTCTTTACTGGGATGTGGCTTTGGGCAAGTCAATGATTCATGAATTCAGTGCATATGTTTCAACATATCTTTCACTCTTCTGTCACCTCACCTTGACTGGCTAGCGCACATTCCTTACTGAACCCAGTATATGATGCACATGACTCTTGAGAGAGATAGAGAGAGTGATATAGCTGGTGGAGCTTGCAAGACACGCAGGCACACACACACACACATCCATACACACGTTGCAGAGCGTAAACTTGAACCTGATGGAGCAAAAAATGCAAGTCTGGGATGGAACTGTTTTTTGCTGACCTGTTTTTGTTGAGTTTTTTGATAGTACACTGAAAAGCGTGGATCGAATTAAATGCGAGCCCAGAGCTTGGTTAAAATTCTGCCTACCTCCCGAGTCTTCCTCCATACCCTCAAGCCTAACCCTAGGTTCTACAAAATGATGCCCTTAGAAGTACTGCAATATGCCCAAAAATGACAGAGACATGTGAAAAGATTGTCCATGAGTGTCTGTGAGGTGACCAGTGTGTGGGTGTAAGGGAGTGGGTGGTAGTGGAGGCATGAGTGAAAGAGTCAGGGAAGGAGTAATGACTGGATTACAGTTTATTCAGGATCCTGATAGCCTGCAGGTAGAAACTTCTTCAACCTGCTGGTTTTTCAGTGAATGCTGTGGTACCGTCTACCTGATGGCAAACAGCCATGATGGTAAAAAGTCCATGTACTGGGTGATTGCAGGCTGTGGTGATTTTGTGAGCCTTCCCCAGACATCATGTATGGAAGATATCCTGTAAGGCTAGGAGTTTGTTGCCAATGACGAGTCCATACCAGACACCCAGTCAGAATGCTCTCTATGGTGCATTTGTATTAGTTGGTCAGGATGTTGGGGGGAGACCAAATTTCCTGAGCCTCCGCAGGAAGTAGAGTCATGTAGACAGATTTCACCACTGTCTTTGTGTGAAGTGACCAGGTCTAATCATCGGTGAGGTGCACATCGAGGAACTTGATACTACTGACTTTCCACAGCAGCCCCACCAATGTATGTGAGGATGTGACCGTCCCCCTGCAGCCTCCAGTAGTCCTTAGTTTTTGCTTATCTTAAGAGAGAGGTGCTGAGAAAGATAGAGTGCTGCTCTGATAATGCTCTGACCTCATCTCTGTAGGCTATCTCATCTCCATCTGTTATGATGCCCAGGATGGTAGTGTTTTCAGCAAACATGATATAATGAAAATGATATTGGCGCTGTGCTTGGCATAATCCAGTTGCACAGATGAGTGTTCAGTCCTATGTCCTTGAGCTTTCCATGATTTTGGCTGCAATTATGGTGTTAAAGGTTAAAGGTTAAAGGTTATGGTGTTAAAGATCTGTAGTCAATTAAGCATTCTCATGTCTGTGTTTTTCTTATCCAGGTGTGTGAGAGCACTGTGCACCACCAGAGCAATGGCATCGTCTGTGATCTCTTTGTACAATATGCAAATTGGAAAGCGTCCATGGTGGCTGGAAGGAAGGAACAAATGTGGGTTGTGACTAGCCACTCACAGCACTTCATGATTGTAGAGATCAGAGCCACAGGGCAGTAGTCATTCAGACATGTGACTGCAGACTTCTTAGGTACTGGGACAATGGTGGTCTTCTTAAAGCATGTATGAATCACAGACAGTCTCAGGGAGAGATAGAGAGAGAGATAAAGGTATCTGTGAGAACCTCTACTAGCTGGCTGGCACATGCTTTGAGGACACATCCATGGATGTCATCAGGACCTGGGGCCTTGTGTGGGTTGAATATCCTGAATTCGACTCAACCTTGACCCTGTTGCATCTCTTTGCAGTCTTGATGGCCCTCTGAAGCTTGTACCTGCCTTTCCTGTTTGGCCCTGATATCAGCATTAACCCAGGTTTATTGGCTCAGGAAGGATTTGACACAGATTTTTGGAACAATGTTGCCAGTGCACATCGTTGATAGAGTTTGTGTATTCATTAATGTCTGTGAAAATCTGCCAATCTGTTGATTTGAAACAGTTCTGAAGTGTGAAGATAGCCTAACCACACTACTGATAGATTTCCTTGAGAACTGGTTTTTCCTGTTTGAGTTTTTGCAGGATGGATGTGTGATCAGCTTTACTAAAGGCGGGGGTGGGGGTGGGGGGGATAGGTTGTAGCTGTCTGTGACCGCAGTGTAGCAGTAATGCAGTGTCTGCCCAGCTCGAGTGGGAAAAATAATGTGCAGGATGTATTTGGGCAGAACCTTTTTCAGATTTGCAATGTTGAAATCCCCAACAACAATAAAAACAGTGTCTGGATGTGAGTTCTCTAGACCATTAACAGTCTCATACAAAATGTCCACTGTACAACCTTTGTGTGTCTGAGGTGGGATGTGCACTGTTAGAATCACAGAACTGAATTCGAGGGGGAGGAAAAAAAAAGGTCGGAGGACTTTAACTGTAATGAGTTCGACGTCAGGAGAGCAGTGTTTAGTGAAACATCTGTATACTACATCCTGTAGTATCCAGCCATGTTTCAGTGAAGGCTAAAACACAGCAGTTCCTGATGTCCCATTGCAACTTAATCCGAGTGTTAAATTCAGATTTGGTAGTCCTTTGATTTTTCTGCACTCTGCAAGACTGTGTGTGCAACTGGAGGTGTCTTCTTGACTGATGCATCCTGAGATTTCTTCTCTGGTAACAATGGGTCCTTTTCCCATTTTCCATTGTAGGAGTGATGAGGTCATTTTACCATTACAAAAAACAAACAAACAAACAAGCACAGAAAAAACACTTTTTTATAGTCCTCCAAAAGCTTCAGGGATCTAATTTCAGTGGCGTCAGTGCTCATAGTCCCAGTGAAGGCCTACACAGGAATGTCCTGTCTGTACACCCGCAATGCCACCAGGCAACACCACTTGGTTCTGCCATGGTCCTATAAAGTGAGCACAGACACATCACCGCACAGAGCACTGAGCAGTCACGAGACAATTCAGAATGATCATAAAAACTCTCCACCATGGACAAGAGCAACAGGCACACCGTAGTCCAAAGCAAGTGGGTGGATACACATCATCTATGATGAATCAAAGCCTGAGGAAAGATTGGGAGTGCCACCACAACCGGCAACCAGCAGACGAATATAGGAAAACATTAAAACAGAAAATAAACATCAAACATATAAATACCAATGCATACAAACACAGAAAAATAAGAAAGAAAAGAAAAAGCTCCGGTGAGAAGTGAAGCCAAAACTCGCACAGTACCCTCAACTGGAAACTGGATCCTGTAAGGGGAGGAGTGAGTAGAGTTGACACTCACTCCAATAGATCTATTTTAATGCAATGTTTTTAATGTTCAATGACAGCAGGAAAATCACAGAATGGTCTCTTACAACTTTTCACTCCAACTAGCTAGCTAACATTAGCAGGATAACAAAATGCTTAAGTCCAAATACAATGGTCTGAAGCATCTGACTCTGTGAATGGATGTTTCCTCTTTATATTTTCTTTTGGTTTGAGCGTGAAGTGTTCCCAAACTAGTGCAATTCTCACTACTTTCTGCCTGCACTGCCATGATGAATGAATGTAAGTGTGTGTGTGTGTGTGAATGCGTTAATATGGCTATCCATCTACGGTGTGCATTACTTATTTTCTTATTTTAGCTTTGTCACTTCAGGAATCCCAAGACGCTCGATTACATAAATAACAAAATGAGCAAATGCAGCAATAAATATATAAAAGAGTCATTGTGAAATAATTTAATGAATAAATAATACTGAACCCATTATTATAAAATATTATACAAAAGGGCATTGTGAAATAAAAGTAGTGTGAAAGTAGTATGAAATAAAGACAAACTTCAGTTCAATAAAATTTTATTTACAGTTTATATAAAAAGCCTATGTACTCCTGTTAAAATGGCAGGTTTTAGTGAAGTAAGAGAACGTAACTAAGATAAATCATGTCAGATCTTTTCATTTTGATAATGATAATTACTTTTGAATATGATATTGAATGTGATTGGTTCATTCTGAACACCGCCACATCCTTATAAAAGGATCCATACTTATGCAATGGTGGAAAAAAATCTTACATGATTTATCTTGGTTTCATCAGAGGTGGTGGTGGAAAAAACTCCCTGGGACGACAAGAAGAAGAAAACTGGAGAGGAACCAGACTCAAAGAGGAACCCATGATGCCAAGCAGGGGAGCCTGCAATTTTCCAAAAAGTGACAGAAAAGCTAATACTCATTAAATGTGCTCTGATTAAACTATCACCAATTCATTTATGCTTAAAACATATGAGCTCAAATGAGCTTAAAGCTAAAAATGCAGTTTAGAGAGTTTTAAGATGTTGTACTATAAGGAATGTCACAATGCAAGAAAGAAGAGACTTGTGTTTCTTGCTGTGAAAATACAGCTTTGACAATTTATTAAGAAAACTGATTTCCAACATGATTGTTTATCCTAAAATGAAAACTTGGACCAAAAAGTCAAAAATGATGTATCATATGCATGTAATAAAAAAGGAAGAACTTGAACCTATCTTTAAGTAAAGAAATGTTTGGAAAGGATTAGCTTTGTCCTTTGAAATTATCTATAAGACCAGGATGGCTACAACGCACCAAAGACTCCAGGGGTCTCATTTATAAAACTTTGCAATGATTGCAGAATGTCAAGTGTGTACACACAAAAACCATAAAAGTCTGTGTGCACAAAAAATAAATCAGATTTATAAAACTTTGCGTATGCCATTTCCACTTTATAAATGTTCTTGAAAATATTTGCGAAAAATTAGGTGAAAAAGCCTCTTCATTTGCCTGGTCAAAGCCTGCAAATATCCATAAATAGTCACTGCAATTACCTCATACATATTTAAATGTGGGGTGTCCCATTCATTTATTGAGCATGGTAGTGTTGACAATGATGGAAAAGCAAAAAAGAGGAATGTTGCGGAATGCAAATAGGAAGTAGTATTGGACATTGATACAAAAGGATACAATTACCTCTATTTAAAACTTGATAACTAAACAACAACAACAACAAAAAAAAGAATTATATCCAAAATACCAATGACATTAAAAACGCTTAAAAATATACTTTTGCATTAGTCTCAGCTATTCACAATCAACGCATGATGGTCTCACACAGCCTCACAGCATGAATATTATGCTTGTCTACTGGGAAGAGATGTGAATCTGGAAATAGCGTTGTTGGATAAGGGAGATAAGGACCAAGAGCCCATTCTGCTGTGCCATGTTGTGGAGCACAGCACATGCCCTCAAAATCTGGCAGACATTTCCTGGTTGGTAGAGCAGTGTCGCACCTGATGCAGTCTCCCACCTGAAGCAGTCTTCCACCTGAAGCAGTCTCCCACCTGTCACATCCAACAACCCCATCACCCTTGAGGCTAACAGTGCACTCTGAATGAACATGCAAGAGAGCACGTCATTGTAGTGTCTTAGTGTCTCTGGGGTATCTCCAGCCCACCCAAGGGTTGTTAAGACCTGTAAGTAGTCACCTGTAAGTGGTATTGCACCTTTGGTCTCCCAAACCTGGGACCAACTCAGCACATAGTTACAATTTTAATGGCTCTTGGAAATTTCAATCAGCTCATTAGCCAGTCACCATGGCAAGGAAATTGTTATGGTGTCTAAAAACACAATTGGTCGGTTGGCGTGGTCTTCATAACAATATCAAAATACCATTGTGCCATAGTCAACGCATCATTCTCTAGTCCATTTATATCATTATGTAGCCTATTAATAGATCTGTGAATGTGTAAAACCACTTCACAGCTTTTTGCAGGCTGTAATTACCCACAATTAATACCAAAGGCACTATACAAATAAAATTGAATTGAACTGAATTGTACACAGTTAGCTGTAATTCTCTACATATCCTCAGGGTGTCGTTAATTCCCTCTGTTTCTAAAATGTAGCGAGTGGCTCTATGCATGGATCAAACTGCTGTAAATATATGCTCAATTTCTTTATAAATCCTGGTTTCTGCACATTTCAGACCCATTTTTGTGCGCACTTCCAACACATCAAATTAGAAAATTGATCTGGACATTCATAACCTTCTTTTTCACATACTGTGTTGTTTGTGTGACACTCCAAAAATATATAATCCCCCCAAGGCATGAAGAAACAACCAGGTCATGTTTGGTGTCATAGGTATTGTAAAATCATGCTTGGAACTTTGTAGTAAGTTTTGTGAATTCACAACACTACAGGTTAATGGTCTAGGCATTTTACACAGAAGGTTGTCCCCAAAGTGCAGGGTGGGGGATGTAAATTGGAATTCCACCCCAGGACTTCCTGTTGAACAACAACCCAACAGCAGCACTGAATGAAGAGAGGCAGGGACCCTGACCTGCTTCATGACACTTTTGCAAGACGTAGATACAGGAGAACTTTAGACCTTCAGTGCTCTGATGAAGAATTGTGCACAGTGAGTCACAAAGTTCTTGTCCACAATCTCTTGACAAGCTGACTCAATTGAGGCTATGGCAATGATGTGATTTCCACTGAAAACAGAGCCATAAGCCTTCATCCGTGATCCCAGGAGAAGCAGATGTAATGCTCCAGCTAGACATTCAGTGCAGTCTCTCCTGAAATGTGGCACACTGAGGAATCTCTCTCTCTCTATTGATGCCATGGCTGACGATATCGAAATTGCTTCACAGATCAGGACCAGCCAAGAAGACATCATTGGAACATAATTATGAAGCTATGACTATAAACTATAAGTACACTATAAATGGATCTTTTTGCTCCATCCATTCTCTGTTCAATTATGACAAGAAACCAAGGTTCTGAGGATGAAACATATCCCCAGAACATGATGCTGCCATTACCATATTTCACCATAAGGATGGTGTTATTTGAGTTAAGGCCTGTGTCAGATTTTTGCCACAGGTAGCACTTTGAAACTTGTCTGAAACAAATATCTTGATCTTGGTCTCATCGCACACACGCAAAAAAATACATCTTTACTGGGTGACTCTTGTGCCCATATTTTCATATGAAAATATGGCTCTTCTTGAGCAAAGGTTTCTTTCTAGCCACCATTCCATACAGTCCTCAATAATGTACAGCTCTCAAAGTTAGGAAATTCTGTGACCTTAATTTTAACTTCCTTAGAATGCTCCTTAGTCTTCATTTTCACACCTTTCCTTCAGATTGACAGTCTCTTCAGTGACAGTTCAACTGAGGTTTACTGTTAAATGACGTGGTTCTTGTTCAGAAAATGGGAACTGTTTTAATATTTCACAGGTGTAGTCCAATTATAAGCTAATTGTTTCCTCATTTAGATGATGTATTTTAACTGGAGCTGGACCTGGGGTATGAATACTTCTGCAAGCAGCATTTTTCAGTTTATGTTTGCAAACCACCATATTTTGTTTTATTTTTATATTGATGCATAGATTTCTTCTTATTACTAAATTTTGTTTTACTTTTGTGTGTTTCTCTCTTGTCACAAATAAGCTCTACCTTACTATCAAAGGATTCATCTAATTTGTTCAACTATCATTCAGATGATAGGTTCATTAATACTATTTCTTACTATGCCACTTTGCAAGCAAGAAGAGACATGCATGTCTTGCTGTTGTTTGAGGTTTTTCACATGTTTATCATGAAAAATGATTATTTATGTTAAAATACATAATTGATAAATAATGCGTAGAAAGTATGCCCTAAAACAGTGTCTTCTCAACGAAGCCCTATGTGTTCACAGAAGTGTGTGCAATAGGAGCTGAAAACAACTTTTGGGAGAAGTTCAAGGCACTATGGCTTAAGGAGAGGTTTTTTTTTCTGGAAAACACATAAATGCACAGATGACTGTTAAATTACATTTTTCACATGTTTATGGTGAAAGATGACATGAAAAATGATTATTTATATAACAATGCATAATTTGATAATAAAATGAAAAAAAAAGAAAGTTAATGTTTAGGAAGCTATTATTAATCAAATGTGCTATACTGTTTTGTCAATAAATTCCTGTGTTCACACATCTGTGTGCATTAGGTGCTGAAGATGCTATACAGCGAGTATCAAGCCGCTACGGCTTTAGGAAAGTGGTTTTTCAAACAAGCAGATGTGTGCGTCACTGTTAAGTGATGTTTTTACATTTACATTTTACACTTACGCCATCCAGAGCGACTTACAATAGTGCTTTGAAGTCTATCAAAAATACATTCTGATATTGGCTCACTAGGTCACAAACTAGGAATACCATCAGTCCAAAACTCTGTTGGGCTGCTTTTTTTTTTTTTTTTTTTTTGGGTGTGTGTGTGTGTGTGCGCGCAAGTGCTAACTTAAGTACTTAATGTTGATTCACACGCACAGATATGCTTGTAAAATCATATGTTGTCAATGCTCATTCAATATATAGTCATACCTTCTCCATGATTAAAATGTACTAAATGTACTGCATCTCTTATCATTTCTGATTATATCTTGATTGGACCTGATGGATTAATAATCATAATAATCATAATAATATCATATACATATTTATATAATTTATGAATAAAACATAATTATATTCACATATATTCATATTAAATCATATTCTGACTTAAGAAAATTCTACTATATTCATTAAATGTGCTCCAACATAAAGCTGTTTCTATGAATCCTCATAGGTATCAAATGTCTGAGTGCATTAGGCGCTCAAAACGCTATACAGAGAGTTTCAAAGGGATACCGCTTTAGGAAAATGGTTGTTCAAGCAAACGCATACATGCAGAAATATTCATCACTGTTAACTGTTGTTTTTCACACGAATATGAAAATGATAACAAATATGATTCTTTATATAAAAAAAATCATATACTGGTAAGAAAGTTTTGAAGAGTTAAAATCTTGAAAATTAATATTTAGAATGCTCATTAAATGTGCTCCAACATAAAGCTGTTTCTTTGAATCTTCATGATATCAAACGTCTGAGCGCATTAAGGGCTGAAAACGCAATACAGACAGTTTCAAAGGATTGCCGTATTAGGAAAGTGTTTTTTCAAACAAACACATACATGCAGAAGCATGCATCACTGGAAACTGACGTTTCTAACATAAATATGATTAAAAATGATATCAAATATGACTGTTTATATTAAAATGAATAATTTGATATCAAGAGTGGCAAAGTCAAAAACTTAAAGATTATTGTTTACAAAGCCAATATTTATCAAAATATGCTCCAACATACTGCATTTCTTTTCATCGTTATGTGCAGTAGGTGCAGAAAACGCCATTCAAGGCCTTTCAAAACGCCTAAAGAATTAGCAAAGTGGTTTTTCATGCAAACATACACAAGTGTTCATCCCTGTTGTGGGAATGTGTCACATGAATATGAAACAATAATAATTGTTTATATTAAAAAGAATTAATTGATGAATTGAAAAGCCAAAATCATGAAAGTTAGAACGCTATTAGTTATTAAATGTGCTCCAACATAAGGCTGTTTCTTTAAATCCTCATGTTATCAAACGTCTGAACGCATGTCTGAGACTCTCGGTCCCGCCACGGGGGAGCACGGGAGGCGACGCTCTGTTTCTGCGTCTCCCTACGAGAGGAGGCAGTACACGGAGGGGGCCGCCTGGGTGCGAGCCTGCTGGTACCTGTCGGCGACGGAATTAACAGCGTCGCCGAACAGGGCAAGGGGCGCCAATGGGGCGTCCATAAGAACGACCCTGTCCTTCTCTTTCATGTCGGACAGGGTCAGCCAGAGGTGTCTCTCCGCCGCCACCAGGACTGCCATAGACCGACCGATAGCACGGGCGGTCTCCTTGGTGGCACGGAGCGAAAGATCAGCGGCCCGCCTGAGCTCCACCAAGTGCTCATCTCCCCCTCATCCAGCTCTTTGAGCAGGTCGGCCTGGTACGCCTGTAACACCGCCATGGTATGCAGACACGCACCAGCCTGACCCGCTGCCGTGTACGCCTTGCCCACCAGCGCCGAGGTGGTTGCGTGGTTCTGCTTGGTGGGCAGCTCCGGAGCCTTCAGGGATGATGCCACATCAGAGGACAGATAGCTAGCTAGCGTCTGTTCAACCCTGGGCATCGCCTTATAACCGGTAAGGTCTAGCCCCGTCACATAGTGAGAGGAGGCGGGACTGAATAAACGGGCTGAAAAAGACCTCCCACACTACCTCGACACCTTGGTGTGGAGGTCGGGAAAAAAGGGCTGGCTCCGGCGTGGAGGTGGTGGTCTACTGCGCAAAAAGCGCTCATCTAATTTAGACCCCTGCGGTATAACCCGCGTCTCAGTGGGCCAGTCGATACTGAGCTTAGCGATGGCCCGTGAAACCACCTCCATGATCGACCTCAAGGGAGCAGTCTTAACTGCATAGTCCTCTATCCAGTCAGAGCTAAAACCCATCATACCTAAAAAGGTCATCATATGTCCTACTGTCTGTGGTAGTGGCGCTTTACTAATACCCTCTAGTTGGGCTGGTGCAATAGCTTGCTTCTTGTGTGCAGTTAACTTCCCTAATTACTCAACCTGTGGCTGAATCTATATTGAACACATGTGGTGCATGTTTGAAGCCTTGTGGCAGCCTAGTGTACATATCGTGTTTACCAGCATATGTAAAGGCAAATAAATGTCTGCTTTCCTCAGCCAGAGGAAGACTAAAAAAGGCAGAACAAAGGGCAATTACACTAAAATATTTGGCACCAGGTGGGACATTTTAGCAATGTGTGAGGGTTGGGAACTTCTGCTGGTCAAGCTCCTACCACCTCATTAACTGCACGTAAATCATGCACCAAATGCCATTTTGATTTATCAGCTTTGACAACAGTTAATATTGGAGTGTTGCAGTAGCTTACTGTCTCAGTCAGAACTCCAGCCTGGACCAACCCTTCAGTGGATTTTCTAATACCTGTCTTAGGCCATAAACTTGTTGGTAACTGCTCTTCCATTTCCTTTAGTAGCTCAGCTGTCTTGGATACAGGTGTCTCTGTCACTTGAATCTGTGTTTTCTCATTGATCACAATTTTCTGTGGGATTCCTGTCATGAGAGTGGTGCACAGGAGCTTACTGTATAACTTATCAGTGAGAGAAAAACTAGAGGATGTTCTGTAACATCCCATTTACATTTTTCTGCTTTTGCCATCATTGGACCCAAGATTTTTGACTCCCAGTCTTTTCCCACGTAAAGAGTTACATGTTGGACAGAGTTGGGAACTTGAAACCATTTATCAATAAAAACATTACAATCATCTATTTGCATAGCAGCTCCCTGCACCCCTATGCACCTAGATACCAAGGGAACTTTCTGACCTTTTGTACCATTCACCCACTTCTCTTCAATTGTTGGATCACGGGATGGGACATATATCATTGTGCAGTGGTTCTCGGATTTTGCCATTTGCGCACCAGGAATCTGTGCCTCAACAAATTTTCCCCATTTATCAATTACCTGTTTTATTTAATTACTTACCTGTCCTAACCAATGCACATTTGCCTTTGGCTCAGAAAGCAGCATTTGATTTTTTTACTCCCCTTGTGTCTACATAAGCTCCCTCTGGAGAACACCAAATTTGAAGTCCCATTTTATACATAGCATCCCTTCCCAATAAATTAACAGGAGTCTGTTCTGGCACTTAAAGGGGCAATGACACCTCTTTCTTTTTAGTTTGCAGAGAAACTGGAGCCATCATAGGAATTAGCTGCATTTGTCCAGAGAATCCTACTGTCTTTGCAAATTTTCCAGACATGGGGAGGTGAGAGGCATAATTTGGACTTACACATGTCTAAGTGGCTCCAATGTCTCCAATGGCTCCTTCATGGGTGTCATTTTGCCTTCTACTTTAACCTGCAGTATAAGACTGGCACCCCTAGTACCAGTGATTTGGCCCACCCCTTGGGCTCACTGGGCCTTGTGGAGGTTGTCGATATTGTGGATTGTTGCCATGGATTGTTGGGGCAAATAACGTCTGTTATGTCCAGTCTGCCCGCATCCCCAACATACTCCAGTTCATATTATTTGGATGCTGATAGACATTGATAATCGGTAAAGTAGGCTGTTGTGGAACTGCGGGAGCAGCTGGTGCACTTGGCTGAACAGCAGGTGGAGGAGGTGGAGGTGTATTTAGAGGAGCCGTTACTGCTGATGGGGCTCCCTCTACTTTGTCTTTGTCTTTGTCTCTCACTGGAGCTTGAATCTTTTTCCTATTTTTGTTTGTCAGCTCTTCAAACTGTTGCTGTGCCAGCTTTGTCTGCAGCTCTCTGTCATGGTTCTTAAGCTTTTGTTTGTTCTTTCACAAAACTCCTTATGTGTCGTGGAGTTTAGACCAACCACATCTTCTAGTTTGGCCTTTACAGGAGCTGGCATAGCGTCCACTAAGTTGATTACATGATCACAGCCCTAGAACCATTATCTTTCAAAGCATTCACAGTCAAACCACTAAGACCCCTAGCAGATCACAACCAAATTACTGTGTATTTCAATAGGGCAAAATATATTAACATGCATTCACAGCCCAGTAAGCTGTATAACATTAGAGAAAACTACA